>WBNM01039608.1:10149-20303 GCA_013399055.1 Ramphastos sulfuratus | reverse complement strand
AGAAGAAACTTCTTTCCTGGAAGAGTTCTCAAAGCTGCCTGGGGAGGTGGCTGAATCCCTATCCCTGGAGGTGTTTCAAAGAGGCAGAGATGTGGTGCTGAGGGCCATGGTTTAGCACCAGCCTTGGTAGAGTTAGAGAGTAGCTGGACTGGATGATCTGAAAGGAAAGGGCTTTTCCAACCAAAATGACTCTCTTCTATGAATGTGAGATTTCAAGAGCTGAAAATATTGTCCCCTGTTTGGGGATACTCAACAGGAAATGTGTTCACTTTCAGAGCCATGAGATAGATTTGTATTCAAATCTCCTCTTACACTTTGTACTTCAAAACTCTGCTGGTTTGATTTTAGTGAAATGAGAGAAATTCTCACCCCTCAGTCAGAAAATGAAGCTCAGCTTCTTGCACTTGAGTAAGCTGTGAGCAACAGAGAAATGTTTGGGAAACAGGAATGTTTTATAGCAGAACTGGTTTTGTAGGGGAGTGAAATTTGGAAGTGGAAAGCTCTTTGATTGCACAACACTGTCAGTGTTTTGGATGCTAGTTACACAGAACTGGATGTATGTTCTAAGCATAGCAAGCAAAGGCTTTGGTCACTTCCTATTGACCATAGGTTCAACAGCCTGTGCTTGGTAGGTTGCTTTGATCTCTGGGTGCAGGTTTTGGACTCCTAAATGAGGTCTCATTTGGTGTCTGTCCAAACTGGATAGTCCCACAGAGACCATTCTGCCCTGAAAAGCTGTGGCTTAACTAATCTAATGTAGAGTCATGGAATGGTTTTGGTTGGAAAGGACTTTTAGGATCATCCAGTTCAACCATTCTCTAACCTAACCAAGGTTGGTGCTAAACCATGGCCCTCAGCACCACATAGAGAAACACCTCCAGGCATGGGGATTCAGCCACCTCCCTGGGCAGCCTGTTCTAGTCCTTGGGAGCCCTTGTGAGAAAGTTTCTTCTAACAGAAGTTGTTAGAGCAGGAGCAGAGCTGTGCAATACAGACACAGCATCACTCTGAGCAGAGGGAAGTGCCACACTGAAGTGTCCTAGTTAGGGGGATGCTGCTGCACTGTCAGCTATGGAGAGACACCAACCATGCTGAGCCACTATCCCGTGCCTGTACTGCTGTTCACTCCTCAGCCTGGTTATGCTGTGATTGGACTCTAAACCTCAACTGTGTTGCTTTTTACCTTCACCCAAGCTTGGTCTCCAGTGAACTTCTCCCTGCAGGTTTGCTGTAGGGATGTCCAAAGAACTTCATCACCTTGCAGAGTGGCTGTGGGCTTGTCTGCAAGGTGTTCAGTGTCAAACATTGACCCCATGGGGCAGGCAAATCACCTTAGTGAGGTTTCCTCACTCTCCATCATCCAGTTGTCTACAGGCAAGGCTTCTCCTTCAGATTTCCTCTGAATGTGTGGGGTTTTGGTTAAGCAAACACCCAAAGATCTTGGAAAGCTGCTCCTGTGGCTGCTGACGTGCACTGATGAGGTGGAAGGATGATCCAGTGCTCTGGAGGAGTGAGCATCTGGAATGTGGTGTTCTGGGAATGTTGCAATGTTCTTTTTCCATCTGAATCTATCCACAAACACAAAATACTTAGTAAATGACAAATTTGGGGAGGAAGCTGAAGATGGGCGTTGAAGTTTGGTTTGTTCCCTGTGGATCTGCTTGTAATGAAGTGATTGCTGTGTGTGAGAGGCAGGAGTCACTTCAGCAGGACACTGGAAGCTAGCACAGCTTTGTTCTGCTGCCTCTTACCACCTCTGAGAGGAGCCCTGGCTGGCTCCCCCTCCTCTCACTGTGTGATTTGAGTGTGGCACAATCGAGAAGCACTTCAGTTGTTCAGATCTTTGTTCTGCTGCTTACAGAAGTCCACTTCCTTAAATGTTGCTTATGGAGTCTCTTGAAGGCTCTCTTAGCCATGCGAGGGGCCTGGGCACTTTGTCCCTTTAGCTGAGGGACAGAGGTAGCACATGTTCCCTACCTGGAGGTCTGCAAGGCCAAGTTGGATGAGGCCTTGGCTTAGTGGAAAGTCTCTCTGCCCATGGCAGGGGGTTGGAGCTGGATGATCCTGAAAGTCCCTTCCAGCCCACCCCCCTCTCTGACTTGACTCCTCTACCCTCACGGTTAATCTTTCCTTGCCTTTTGTTTTTCTGTAATTGCAGACTTTAAAAAATTCCAAAAGTCTTTGCTCCCTTGACTACGAAGATGACGACGACGACACACAAATGAAGACCATTGTGTCATCCCCCTGTGACTCAAACGATCTCATGAACATCATCACGCCGGGCTCCAGCCCCGTGAGAGAGCAGCTGGATGAAGTCAGGCACCGCGGGGCGCGCCGGGGCGGCTTCCAGGCCAGGGAGTACAAGCAGGCAGCTGCCGTCTGTGAAAGCGACGAGGACACGAGTGATTGTGAGAGCACTGAGGAGGGCATCTTCCCTCTGGACTGTGGGGACTTGGACCTAGAGCAGATTGAAAACAACTGAGACTCAAAAAAAAGAGTTGTGTGCTAGAATCAGAGTCATTCTAAATTCAACTTGCTAGAGGATTACCTTTGCTGTGCATAATCCATGTCCCTGAATCTTGCCCTGGTCTGGGCCTGTCTTTAGAAATGTTTCAGGTGGGGTGGGGGGGAGAAAATAAATAATAAAAAACAAAACCCAACAACCAAACGTTGAACCATTTGTTACCTGTTTGAAGTCTGTTGCTGATTGATACGTGGATGACAACAAAAAGTTAGGAGGTTAAATGTTATTTTGAACATTTAAGGAATAAGTTTTGACTCAAAGTTTCCTAAAGGATATTTTGCATTTTTATGCCTTTTACAGTTCTGGAAGGGGGGAAAAAAAATAGGAAAAAAAAAAAAAAGGAAAAAGAAAAATGCATCTCTGTTTTGAAATGAATTTTCAGAAGGGCATTCTGTGAAACAAAAATCTGTCTACAGTGATTCTGCTGCAGGTATTTGTTGCTTTTGATGAAGAGCTTCATGTGAAAAGTGAAATTGCAAATTTCATGATGGAAATTAAACCTTCAGATTAGAACTCAGCAATCCCTAGCTGGCAACTGCTCCAAAATCCTTAACTGCCATCTTTCCAGAGGGTCTGGTTCAAACCCTCCCAACATCTACAGATCTTCTTTTACATACAGTCAGGACTTTTTGGATCAAAAGATGGCAGTGACCTTAAAGGTTAACAGTTTTGTTTTTCATTCTTTTACTACTTGAATTGTTTTCTAGCCTGAAGCAATGCTAGGGTGGGATAAAACTGCAAGCAGCTGCCCACCTACTTGGTCATTATGGGGAGTGGTTTTTTCTTTTTTTTTTTTTTTTTTCCTCTGTGGTTCAAAAGAATGTACAAGAAGAGCACTTGAACTTTTAGGCAGGGACTTTGTAATGATCAATTCCCCAGGAGGTGATCCCTTCAGCAATACTAGAAGGAAAATAGTCCTTGAAAGAAATAAAAATGACATTTTGCTTTGCATTTGTTGTCTGCTGCTGAATTGCACCAGTGGGAAATGGTGTGTGAGGGGATCTGTGGCAGGTTCTGCAGTGTGGTTTTGAGGAGGGCAGATTTAGACTGGAGATAGGAAGAAAGCTAATACTGCAGAAGGGAATGGCTTTGAGCTGGAAGGGGGAAGATTTGGACTGGGTATGAAGAAGAAATACTTTAGAGTGAGGGTGGTGAGGCACTGGAACAGGTTGCCCAGGGAGGTTGTGGATGTTCCCTCCCTGCAGGTGTGCAAGGCCAGATTGGATGAGGCCTTGAGCAAGCTGGGCTAGTGGGAGGTGTCCCTGCATATGGCAGGGGATTGGAAGGGGATGATGTTTAAGATCCCTTCCAACCCAAACCACTCTGAATTATGTGCAGGATGGGTGGAGAGAGGAGGGCAGGTTCTGGTCATCTGCAAAGAAAGTGACATCAGGTCTGGGGAACAGGGGAGTAGCTCATGCTAGATCCCCAACTCTCTCAGTGGCTACATGCACTGTGATCATCTCAGATGTTGTAATGTATTCATCACAGGGCTGCAAAGATGCTGGGGGACTGGAACAGCTCTCTGATGTGGAAAGACTGAGAGAGTTGGAGCTTTTTAGCCTGGAGAAGAGCCAGACTGAGGAGGGATCTCATCCATGCTGAGCAATACTTCAATGGTGGGTGGCAGCAGGATGGGGCCAGGCTTTTTTCACAATCACAGAATGTTAGGGGTTGGAAGAGGCCTCGAGAGATCATCCAGTCCAACCCCCCTGCCAGAGCAGGATTATCCAGGGCAGATCACCTGTGGAACACATCCAGGTGGGTTTTGAATGTCTCTAGAGGAGACTTTGCAAGGTCTCTGCATAGCCTGCTCTAGGGCTCTGCCACCCTCACAGTGGCAAATTTGTGTTGATGTGGAACCTCCTCTGCTCCAGCTTGCACCCATTGCCCCTTGTCCTGTCAGTGGGCATCACAGATGGTTGGATCTTACCAGGCCTCTTCCAACCCAAACAGTTCTCTGATTCTGTGATCTGCAGCCTGTGCATTTTAGTTGTGGTGCTGCAGTAACAGGGGTCTGTTGGTGTCACATTTTAGCCATGGTGTAAAGCTTCACAGCAGCATGATCCGGAGCAGCTTGCAGAAACCCACAGCTGACAGCAGATACTCTTCTGCCCTCTACTTTTATGGAGGCTTTAGTAATTAACCTCCCAAATAAATTAAGTGGGAGAGGTAGAAGAGAAGGAGCCAGCTCCATACAAGTTCTACCCATCAGAAAGAGCCATGAAAGGTGGGCTCTGGGAATCACTGCAGCACCCTGGGTGGTTTTGAATCTTTCATTACTGAACTAAGGCAACCCAAAAGATCTAATGCTTTAAGAGGAGACAAATCCCCTCTTTGTGCTGAACTCCCTGAAATAACCCAGGCTGTGCTCTCCACCCCCAGATGGAGCATGGAATGGTAAGTTGCTGAGTGCAGGGACTGCTCAGAGTTCCTGTTGCCTTCTGCAGTCATTTCTGCATTTTCCAACAGCCCTTTAACCAGAAGGTCATAAAATGACTTTGATTGGAAAAGCCCTTTCAGATTACCCAATCCAACCATTCAGCCACCTCCCTGGGTAGCCTGTTGCAGGTTTTGAGAACCCTTTCAGGGAAGAATTTTATTCTAATGTCCAACCTAACTCTCCCCTGGCACAATTTTCTTCAACAGCTAAATCAGGCCATGAAAGAGGAGCCTCTTTCCTCACTGGAGCACCGTCTTGGTCTCAGCAGGAGATGATCTCCCTTTTGAAGCCATCCCCACCCATTTGTGTTTCACACACACACTGCTTGGCCAAAACCATCCCTTTTCTGCTGCCTCTGCCCATTTGGCAGCCTCCCCCCGCCCAGACTGGGCTGCAGGTGCAGATCACAGCCTGGGCGCTGCTTTGGCACTTCCAGTGCCCAGCACCTGTTCTGAAGGTTGACAGATAGTGACAAGCACAGTGACAGTGCCCACTGAAGGCTGATCCTGCCAGCCAGCTCTGCCAGTGCTTCTGATGGGCTTTATCCCTATGCATCCTCAGCACTGTGCAAGGCAGCTCCATCACCCCTCATTTTGGAAAGACCATCACCTTTTCTTTGTCTCCAACAGCTCCCAATGCTATCTTAGAAATGCAGAATGGTTTGACTTGGAAGAGACCTCAAAGATCATCTAGCTCCAGCCCCCTGCCATGGGCAGGGACACCCCTCACTTGACCAGGTTGATTAAGGCCCCATCCAACCTGCCTTTGAACACTGCCAGGTTTGGAGCCTCCATAGCTTTTCTGGGCAACCTTTTCCAGTGCCTCACCACCCTCACAGGTAAGAATTTCTCATCTCAGTCCAGCTTCTTCCACTTCACAGCCATCAGCCCTCACCCTGTCAGTGAATGCCTTTGTACAAGTTCCTCTAGACCTTTCACCACACCATTTTGTTTTCATCCTAGAGCAGAAGGGAGACCAAGCTTTCTCCTTCCATCCCAGGAAGCCCAACCAGGTGCATCTCCTACTTGGACCATGGGGTGGGAGTTGCAGTACCTACCTCTGAAATGCAGATGATGGTGACCTAAACCCCTGTTCACAGCAGCTCACATTCCAGTTGCTCCTGCTGTGGTCCGGAGACCTCTCCACAGGCTGGAGCAGTGGCACAAAGAGTCTGTGGTGGACACTCAGGGCCCAGAATGGCTCAGCAGAAGAGTCCACAGGAGGGAACAGGTTATTTAGGGGCTGCTTGCTCAGGCTATGTAGCAGCAAGGCTCTGCTTGGAGGCTGCCAACCCTCCTGTGGGGAAGCAGTCTGAGGTGTGGAGATAGCTGCCAAGTTCTCAGCAGCCTTTTCCAGGCACTGCATGGCTGCTAAATTTAACCCCAACCTGTTGCTGCCCATTCTGGGAGCCTTGCTCTCCCCTGTCTCTCCAGGCATTCTGAACCTGAGACGCCCTGCAGGTAGTTAGTTAGTTAGTCAGTCATGTGCAGTTGGTTCACCAGGTGACCACCCAGCCCTCCACAACATCCCATGACCTCAAGGGCAGCTGGGATGCCAGGGCACCCAGCCACCACTGCTGGAAAAATGAAGTTGCTGATGTGGTCCCCTCAGGAAGTGTAAGGATCCATGTGGTGTCCATCCCTCCTGCAGGGCAGAGTGGCCTGGGTTGGAAAAACCCTTTAAGATTATCCAGTCCAACCATTCTCTAACTCTCCCAAGGCTGGTGCTAAACTATGGCACTCAGCATCACAGCTCTGCATCCTGGAAACCTCTCCAGGCAAAGGGATTCAGCCACCTCCCTGGGCAGCCTGTGCCAGTCTTTGACCACCCTTTCAGGGAAGAATTTTCTTCTGGTGTCCAATCTAAACTTCCCCTGGTGCAACTTGAGGCCATTTCCTTTCTTCTTGTCACCTGTCACTTGGGAGAAGAGACCAACCCCCTCCTGGCTCCAGTCTCCTTTCAGGCAGCTGTAGAGAGCAATGAGGTTTCCCCTCAGCCTCCCTTTCTCCAGACTGAACACCCCCAGTTCCCTCAGCAGCTCCTCACCAGCCCAGCTCTCCAGACCCTTCACCAGCTTTGTTGCTCTTCTCTGGACCTGCTCCAGCCCCTCAATGTCCTTCTCGGAGTGATGACCCCAAAAATGAACCCAGTAGTTGAGAGGTGGCCTCAGCAGTGCCCAGTACTTGGGACCAATCCCTTCCCTGGTCCTGCTGGCCACGCTGTTGCTGATCCAGGCCAGGATTCTGGTGGCCTTCTTGGCCACATGGGTACACACTAGCTCACATCCTTAGCTGCTGTCAGCCAACATCCCCAGGTGTTTCTCTGCTGGGCAGCTTCAGCCACTCTCCTCCCAGTCTGGAGCACTTATGGGGTTGTTGTGACCCAACTGCAGGACTCAGCACTTGGCCTTGTTGAACCTCATCCCCTGCCCTCAGTACGTTGCTGACTCATTTGTCACCACCAGTGAAGCTGAACCCACCTCTGATGACCACTCAGCAGGCAAGCAGACCCCAGCATGGAAGGCAATGGAGGGGGAGCCTCTGCTTTCTTGGCTCACCCCTGCACACCTGGAGCACCACAGAGCAGCAGGGTGGGAGGCACCAGCCTCGTACTGAGGTGGAGCATCTTTCTCAGCCCTCAGCCATGACTCTGCAGTTGGCCATGCCAGCCTGCCCGTGGTCACCCAGCCCAAGGGCATCACTCATATGCTGACTTCAAATATAGAGAGGTGATCCAGGCTTCCACCAGCCTGCAGCCAAGTAGATTGATCTGAGTGGCCATGCCAGGATGGATTCAGTGTTGAAGCAGATCATTGACAAAAATAGAGAACCAGAAGGACCTGGGAGCTATTTTGGTCAAGCCTTTGACTGTAAATGGTGTGGCTGATAGCTGAGACCATTGGCTCCAGTACAAGCAAAAGCCCCATCTGGAGTAAATGGAGAAACTGACTCAGAGCACCTTCTGGTTTTACATCTTTATGAGTCTTCTACTGTGAGAAAAGAACATAGCAAGGTCTATGCTGCCTAATTCCAAGTGAGGGGAACCCCCACTGTCCCCAGACACCTTCCCTCTTTTGTGGGCACCCAATTATTGCTGCAGAGAGATGTCTGCAGAGTCATAGAATCCCAAAATGGTTTGGGTCAGAAGGGACCTTGGAGATCATTTAGTTTCAGCCCCCCTGCCATAGGCAGGGACACCTTTCACTGGACCATGTTGCTCAAGGCCTCATCCAACCTGGCCTTGAACATCTTCAAGGAGAGTGCATCCACAACCTCCCTGAGCAACCTGTTCCAGTGCCTCACCACCCTCACTGGCAAAAATTGCTCTGAGCAGATGCTGAATTATTCCAGTATTTAATTGTTTTGCTGCTGGCTCTGAGAGGATACACTGCTCCTACCACACTGCCTGCCAGCTCTTTATCTCCAGGATATCTCCCTGCTGGTAAGGGCTGACACAAGCTTTGTTTTGCAGACACTGAATGGACTGACAACCCAAGAGAAGAGAACATCAGCTTATAGCTTCTTTCTCAAGACAGGCATATCCCAGAAACACCAACCCAGCACCTGGAGGACATGCTTGAAGAACATTTCCTGTGCTGGTTTGTTCCTCCAACATGCCAAGGACTCTCAAGTAGACCTACCTGGAAAACTTCCCAACAATACCTGGGATGCCACAATTGTGCTTTAGTAGGTGACACCTCCTAATATGTCACCTTGGAATGAGGTCCCCTGGGGAGAAAGTTACTTTTAGAGTCCAGCCTAATTGCAAAATTTAGGTTGGAAGAGACCTCTGGAGACCCCCTACTCCAACCACTGCTGGAAATAGGCTCACCTTGAAAGCTCTCTGCTCCAGTTCTGAGTATCTTCAAGGATGGAGAGTCCCCAAACTCAAACTACTGGAATAAGAGCAATGAATAATCATAGAATCATAGAATGGTAAGGTTGGGAGGGACCTCAAGGATCATCCAGTTCCAACCCCCTGCCATGGGCAGGGACACCTCCCACTAGTACAGGTCACTCAAGACCTCATCCAACCTGGCCTTGAACACCTCCAGGGAGGGAGCAGCCACAACCTCCCTGGGCAACCTGTGCCAGTCTCTCACCACCCTCACTATAAAGAACTTCCTCCTAACATCCAGTCTAAATCCCCCCTCTGCCAGTTCAAACCCATAATGGAACCAAACTCTCCTTGCCAGCAGCAAGAGGGGAGAGCAAAGGACTCTAATAAAGGGTAGAAGAAGAGGTTCCCAAGTTGCAGCTCAGGAGGCTCAGACTGGCATCTCCGAGACCTGTAACTGGAGAAGGGGCAGAAACTTCACCCCCTGGAGGTTTTCAAGAGCTGTCCAGACAAATGTTGATCTGGCCTGACTACTGCTGCCAAGAGCCCTGCTTTGAATGGAAGGTTGGACTAAGATCGCTGCCTGGTCCTGCTGGAGGAGCAATCTGCAGAGCAGCTGGGTGCAAGGGACCTCTTTGTCCCCTGTATGTGAGGTTCTCCTGGCACAGCCAGATTCATGCCACTCAGCCCCAGGGAGGTGAGGTCCTCAGCCACAGAAGGGCAGTTGTTCTCCAAGGCAAAGCCTACAAGCATCCCCCTGAGGACAGGCCAGTGCCAAAGGACACTCCTGAGCTGGGGTGATTCTCACATGGGCAGTGGCCTCTGCCCCTGCCAATGCACTACAGGTGGCCACAGCAACTGCAAGCTGTCCTGGAACTGGAGCCTTTACAAGTGGTTAGGTAACAGCTCTGGTTCATTAGCTTGGCAGGGCGACAGGCCCCCGTGCCAGGCAGCCCATCTCTGCTGAAAGGGACACTGCTAGCTGCGGCCCCAGAGGCTGCCGCAGAACACACAAGGCTTGGAGGCAGTTGGTGTCGTTGGCCAGCAGACACCAACAAATCCCTGCCAGCTTGTGAATGAGGCTGCTGAACGCTATCCAGCCAGCAAACCATGGGGCACAGAGCAAGGGGCAGGCAGGAGTGAAAGCAAGTCAAGAGACAAAGGCCAGGCTGCCTGCTGGAGAACATCGACCCCCAGCCACCACCCAGCACTTCCCATCTCTGTCCATTTCACTCCCCTGATGTCGCTAACGTTTTGGTGTCCCAGCCAGCCGCAGCGGTTTGCAGGGGGGACAGCCACATGTCTGAGCTTAAACAAATCCCCAACCCCGCAAAAGCCAAGCAGAAGGGA
>WBNM01039608.1:0-10131 GCA_013399055.1 Ramphastos sulfuratus | reverse complement strand
AAAAAAAAAAAAAAAAAAAAAAAAGAAGGAAAAAATAAAGCAAACGTTCAGCAGCAAATCCCAACCACTTCAAGTGCTCTTTGAGCACCACACATGAATAACAAAGAGGAGCCTGCCACTTATTCCTCTGCGGATCACTTCTGAGATCAGCTTTTGTTCTTTGCTTTTTAGAGCAGCTCCAGTCCAACGGACAAGAATTCCATTCCCAGGAGCACAGAAGAAAGAACCAGGAGCCCTGGGCTACACGGTGCACCTTGGCTGTTTTCATTCCCCGGCTAAAAATGTTCAGTGTGGTCTCAGCATGGCCCAGCCTGCACCTGCAGTGGGGTCAGCAGGTTGGAAACTGGGATTCTGCAAGGATGGGTGCTGCAGATGGTGGGAAGAAGAAAAGGATGGAATGGGTTGGGTTGGAAGGGACCTTCAAGATCATCCAGTTCCGACCCCCCACCATGGGCAGGGACACCTCCCACTAGCCCAGCTTGCTCAAGGCCTCATCCAGCCTGGCCTTGAACACCTCCAGGGAGGGGGCATCCACAATCTCCCTGGGCAACCTGTTCCAGAGTCTCACCACCCTCACTGTCAAGAATTGCTTTCTAATCTCCAATCTAAATCTGCCCTCCCCAAGCTTCAATTAGCAATGATTTGTGCTCCATGCACATCTGAAACTACAACCTTCCACGTGGGGCTGCGGACAGACACGTGGAGGCACTCGCTGCTGCCTCGTCTGATGGTGAGGAGACTCTGACACATGTCTTTGTGCCTGCAAAGCCACTCATCCAAAGTCCTCCAGCCTCACAAATATTCATTGGTGACTCCCACGCTGGCCATGTAGGTAAATATCAACTTCTCCACTCCACAGACAGGTCAGAGTTTGTGTAACCTCAGCCGATGTCATTCAGAAACTAGAAGCAAAGGGTGGCTGTCTGCTGGGAGGGCTCTCCCCCTTCCCTGGGTTGTGTAACATCACTTCATGTTATGCAACCACTTTTTTCCCAGTATTTTAGTTGTGTGTCCATCCCACACTCTGCTGGCTTCTCTGCAGCCACAGACAAGTGTTCTGCTTATTTACACATTCACAGATTGCGTCGGGGCAGAAGGGACCCTCAAAGGTCATCTTGGCCAACCCCCAACCCAAGGTCTGCCATAATCCAACCATCCACCTCCTTCCTTGTCTTTCTCCTTGTGGTCCTGGGGCACAGAAGGCCTCATGTTGCCACTGCCCCCCCTCATTGCACAAAAGATCCTTGAACATGACCAGGTAAGACACCACACAGCCTTCACAAAGGCATCTTCCCAGCACCACCTTTGCTCCACCACAGCAGCACAGCAACATGCATCCTGACCCATGTCTGCCAACCCAACAGTTATGCTGGTGCTTGAGCCTAGAATGTCATCTTCTGGGCAAGTTACTTTGAGATTCAAACTGATTTCTTTACCATGTCCCAGATCCTCCTCCCCCTAACCCAGCGACGTTGGAGGACTTGACCTAGGAACGATCAGAGTTCAGCACAGGTTAGAAAGATGAAGAGTTCATACCAATGATGCCCTCCCTGCCCAGCAGCAGTTTAAGTCATACAGCACCTTCTCCATACCCTAAAGGACCATTTTGCTCTTTGACAGGCTCTTAGGTTGTTTTTTTACCCTTTCTCTTTGTCCAGCAGAGAAGGGGGGACACCAGCCTTGCTGGATGCAGACTTAGTTCTGTGGAGCAAAAGCTGGCGATGCTGAGGAGGAACACGAGCTCAGAGGGAACCTTGCTCCAACCAGTGCCCCACTGTGAGGTGAGCTTTCCTCTCTGTGGTGAACCCACACAATAATCCATCTGTAACAGGAGATGTGCCTGCCCCAGCTCTAGCCAAGGGCCATCTGCCCATCTGCATCTCTCCTCCACGTGCTGCTGGGACAACTACCATGGGCTCTTAATGAAGGGCACTCAGCAATTAGGGCTGTGGTGAGATTGTGCCTGGGTGCTTCCCAGCCCTCATCTGTCCTTCCCATTCTGACTCAACAAGTGTCTGTAACTTTCCCTCTTTGTTTTTATCCCAGCGACTCCCTTTGCAAGCTGCTGGGGAGGGCTGAATGTGTTCTGATTCCTGCAACAGCAGGAGCTGACTCGAGTTGTAATCAACATATGTTTGGTGTGAGCTGGGCCACCACGAATTAGAGGGACAAACTGCTCATGGCTTCCAACCTCCCCAGCTGGAGGGGGCCAGCCCAGCCATCCCCTGCCCACTCCATCTGTCCCAGCACAGGCTGCAGAGCTGCTGAAAACTCAACCATTGCTCCTCTTTCTATGCCCTTTCTTCTCCTTCTCCCTCCTTCAGCCCTCTTCTAATTGGAGCTGGCTTGCAAGGTGCAGGCACCGTAGACACAAAGCGGCACAATGAGGCCACTCCTGACGTTCGTTAAACTGCTTCAACCCAAGCCCTGCCTGCCCCAGAGGCTGGAGACAGACTGGCAGACCTTGGCAGGCCCCAGCCCGGGCAGGAAAGTAAAGGAGATTAACCAGGCTACAAAAAGGTGCAGAAAATCTGCCAGGGGGTTGTGCAGTTATGGTTAGAGAAAGTAGAATCGTGTCAGAGAATCATGGAATGGTGAGGGCTGAAGAAGCCTTTCAAGGTCATCCATAGCCTGCAGCCAGCAGGGACATCCCCAGCTAGAGCAGGGTGCTCAGAGCCTCAAATAACCTGAACTGGAATGGTTCCAGGGATGGGACATCTCCCACTACTCTGGGCAACCTGGACCAGGGTCTCACCACCCTCACTGTCCAGAGTTTCCTCCTTACCTCCAGTCTGAGTCTCCCTCCTTTGTGTCAGACCATCACCCCTTTCAGACCAGCACCCCTGTCTGCTAAAAAGTCTGCCCCCATCTCTCTGATCAGCCCCTTTAAGCACTGAAAGGCCACCAGAAGGTCTCCCTGGACCTTTCTCTTCTGCAGGCTGAACAAACCCAACTCCCTCAGCCTGGTCTCACAGCAGAGGGCTTCCAGCCCTCCCAGCATCACTGTGGCCTCGTTTGACCCTGCTCCAACAGCTCCCTGTCTGTGTTGAGGACTCCAGAGCTAGCCCCAGCACTGCAGTTGGGGGTCTCAGCAGTGTGGAGTCCCCCCAGGGTATCCTCACTACTACACTGGAACTAGATGATCTTTGAGGTCCCTTCCATCCCTACCATTCTATGATTCCCAGGACAGGCTTCCACACGGGTCAGGTGTGGGGAAAGGCTCCTTTGCTGTTCCCCCTTCAAGCCTGTTGTGGGGAGAATGGGGGGAAGCAGTTTCCCCACCTCCTTCTCCTCCCCGTTCAAACCCGGGGTGGGGAAGGGAAGGAAGGAATTTGGAGTGCTCCAGAACACCATCTTTACTATTTTCAGCATCTTTGGGCAAGTTTCCCCAAAGTTTTGCCTTCTTTACATTGAACAACAATTCCTTCAGTTTTTTGGCCATGTTTTGTAGAGCGCTCATTGTCGATTGGTCACATCCTCCTGAAAATGTGTCATCCAACACTGAATCTAAGGTCAGGGTTCAATTCTTTCCAAAATGAAGTAATGAAGGAGAATTCCCTCATGTGTCTTTTAGATAGCATTCTCCTTTCTAATTCCTATCTGACATTCATGCACATGCGACTGACTCTGATGAAGCTTGTCATCCCCTAGATTGCCTCAGATCCTTCTTAGTAAGACTAAACCTATTTGGTTGTTTCCCATTGAGTGTTTACTGTGTTGTTTGTTTCTAGCCTCACCTCTCTGAACATAATTGCCAGCAGCTCTAAGGTTCCCTCGATCAGTTATTTACATGGATGGTTGAGGTGTTCAAGAAAAGACTGGATGAGGCACTTAGTGCCATGGTTTATTTGTTTGGATAGGGCTGGGTGATAGGTTGGACTGGGTGATCTTGGAGGTCTCTTCCAATCTGTTTGATTCTATGATTCTATGATTCTATTTTCCCCATTTCCAAGGGCCCAGTTCCCTGGCACTCTCCAGTCTGAGGTGCAGTCTCAAGCTGCATGCACAGGATGTGAAGCACAGGGTTGTCTGGAGTCTCACCATGTAGCACCTTTTGTGACCCCCAGCCTGAAGCTTACCACCACCAGGACAACCTGCCAGATCTCTTATCTGGAGTACCACTGACTGGTGGGTGAAACCCTGCATTTGGGCAGCTTAATTGGATCTAAATTTAGTGCCTTGCTGGAAAAAAAACAACAAAAAACAAAACCCCAAACAAACCAACAAACCCTCATCCTTCCCCACCATCTCCTCCCTGTTGCAACCACTTCTCGTGAGTGGCCAAGACTGCTTTGAATTCTGCTGCTATCTTATCTTCCCCATCCGTCCAGCTTCCTGTTGACTGTACATTGAAATGTGTGCACCACTTTTGCTGCCCAGGTTGCTAATAAAAATGAAAGAGAAGTGACCCAGAGCAGCTCCCACCAGCCCACACAGCTGTGCTCTTCCGTTCAGACAGCAGCCGCACGGCGGAAGGAAGCCACTCCCAGAGCAGGGCTGCTCCCAGCCCAGCTCAGCCCCTTCCAAACACAATCCAATCTCTCCAGCCACCCTTTCCCTTTCTGCAAACCCCCTTCTGTGTCACAGAATCACAGAAACATCCAGGTTGGAAAAGCCCCTCAGGGTCACCAAGTCTAACCTGTAACCCTACTCTACAAGGTTCACCCTAAACCATATCCCTAAGCACCACATCCAAACCACCCTTAAACACATCCAGGGTTGGTGACTCCACCACCTCCCTGGGCAGCTCATTCCAGTCCCTGACCACTCTCTCCATGAGAAGCTTTTTTCTAATGTCCAATCTAAACCTCCCTAGCCTCAGCTTGAGGCCATTCTCCCTTGTTCTGTCTCCAACTACCTGTGAGAAGAGACCAGCAGCAGCATCTCCACAATGTCCCTTCAGGCAGTTGTAGACAGCAATGAGGTCTGCCTTCAGCCTCCTCTTTTTCACACTAACCACCCCCTTGTTGCCCTCCTCTGGCCCTGCTCCAGATTTGCCCCAGCTCCAGACTTAACCCCATAATGAAGGCACCAGATTTAACCCCATAATGAAGAAGCCAAATTCATCTTTGTGAATTTTTTTTTTCCCCCCCAGGGTAGGACTTCAGCTTTATAGAGTCAGAGAATCATGGAATTGTTTGGGCTGGAAAAGGCCTTTAGGATCATGGAGTGCAACCATCAACCCAGCACCACCATGGCCANTACCTCCAGTCTGAGTCTCCCTCCTTTGTGTCAGACCATCACCCCTTTCAGACCAGCACCCCTGTCTGCTAAAAAGTCTGCCCCCATCTCTCTGATCAGCCCCTTTAAGCACTGAAAGGCCACCAGAAGGTCTCCCTGGACCTTTCTCTTCTGCAGGCTGAACAAACCCAACTCCCTCAGCCTGGTCTCACAGCAGAGGGCTTCCAGCCCTCCCAGCATCACTGTGGCCTCGTTTGACCCTGCTCCAACAGCTCCCTGTCTGTGTTGAGGACTCCAGAGCTAGCCCCAGCACTGCAGTTGGGGGTCTCAGCAGTGTGGAGTCCCCCCAGGGTATCCTCACTACTACACTGGAACTAGATGATCTTTGAGGTCCCTTCCATCCCTACCATTCTATGATTCCCAGGACAGGCTTCCACATGGGTCAGGTGTGGGGAAAGGCTCCTTTGCTGTTCCCCCTTCAAGCCTGTTGTGGGGAGAATGGGGGGAAGCAGTTTCCCCACCTCCTTCTCCTCCCCGTTCAAACCCGGGGTGGGGAAGGGAAGGAAGGAATTTGGAGTGCTCCAGAACACCATCTTTACTATTTTCAGCATCTTTGGGCAAGTTTCCCCAAAGTTTTACCTTTACATTGAACAACAATTCCTTCAGTTTTTTGGCCATGTTTTGTAGAGCGCTCATTGTCGATTGGTCACATCCTCCTGAAAATGTGTCATCCAACACTGAATCTAAGGTCAGGGTTCAATTCTTTCCAAAATGAAGTAATGAAGGAGAATTCCCTCATGTGTCTTTTAGATAGCATTCTCCTTTCTAATTCCTATCTGACATTCATGCACATGCGACTGACTCTGATGAAGCTTGTCATCCCCTAGATTGCCTCAGATCCTTCTTAGTAAGACTAAACCTATTTGGTTGTTTCCCATTGAGTGTTTACTGTGTTGTTTGTTTCTAGCCTCACCTCTCTGAACATAATTGCCAGCAGCTCTAAGGTTCCCTCGATCAGTTATTTACATGGATGGTTGAGGTGTTCAAGAAAAGACTGGATGAGGCACTTAGTGCCATGGTTTATTTGTTTGGATAGGGCTGGGTGATAGGTTGGACTGGGTGATCTTGGAGGTCTCTTCCAATCTGTTTGATTCTATGATTCTATGATTCTATTTTCCCCATTTCCAAGGGCCCAGTTCCCTGGCACTCTCCAGTCTGAGGTGCAGTCTCAAGCTGCATGCACAGGATGTGAAGCACAGGGTTGTCTGGAGTCTCACCATGTAGCACCTTTTGTGACCCCCAGCCTGAAGCTTACCACCACCAGGACAACCTGCCAGATCTCTTATCTGGAGTACCACTGACTGGTGGGTGAAACCCTGCATTTGGGCAGCTTAATTGGATCTAAATTTAGTGCCTTGCTGGAAAAAAAAAACCAAAAAACAAAACCCCAAACAAACCAACAAACCCTCATCCTTCCCCACCATCTCCTCCCTGTTGCAACCACTTCTCGTGAGTGGCCAAGACTGCTTTGAATTCTGCTGCTATCTTATCTTCCCCATCCGTCCAGCTTCCTGTTGACTGTACATTGAAATGTGTGCACCACTTTTGCTGCCCAGGTTGCTAATAAAAATGAAAGAGAAGTGACCCAGAGCAGCTCCCACCAGCCCACACAGCTGTGCTCTTCCGTTCAGACAGCAGCCGCACGGCGGAAGGAAGCCACTCCCAGAGCAGGGCTGCTCCCAGCCCAGCTCAGCCCCTTCCAAACACAATCCAATCTCTCCAGCCACCCTTTCCCTTTCTGCAAACCCCNTGTCCTATCACCTGATACTAGGGAGAAGAGACCAACTTCAATGACAATATCACAGGATGTTAGAGGCTGGAAGGGACCTCTGGAGATCTTCCAGAGCCAGAGCAGGACCATAGAATCTAGTGCAGATTGCCCAGGAACACATTCAGACAGGACTGGAAAGTCTCCAGAGAAGGAAACTCCACAACCTCTCTGGGCAGCCTGTTCCAGTGCTCCATGACTCTTACAGTCAAGAATTTCTTCCTCACGTTGAGGTGGAACTTCCTCTGCTGCAGTTTCGATCCATTGCCCTTGCCCTATCCCAGGGCACAAGTGAGCAGAGCCTGTCCCTGTCCCTTCCTTCTTGACCCCCAGCCCTCAGATAAAGACATTGCTTAGATCTCCTCTCAGCCTTCTCCTCTCAAGACTAACCAGCCCCAGAGCACTCAGCCTCTCCTCATCAGGCAGTGCTCCAATCCCTTCAGCATCCTTGCAACCCTCCCTTGGACTCTCTCGAGCATATCCCTGTCCCTCTTGAATTTTACCAGCCCTAACCAGGACTTCTTCCATCCTTTTATGTTTGGTAACAACTGTTTATTTTCCTAGGAACATTTGTCTGAATTTTCTGCAATGTTTTCCTAACCCCCCCAAATATTTCTTACCTGAGGGATAAAGGGAATGTTTGGGTTCTTTGCTGGGGCTGAGAGCAATGGGTCCTGTCTGTCTCCTGACTCTCACAGTCATCAGTGCTGCAGGCAGCTTTTAGTTTTTCTGTTCTCCACAAAGAAGTTTCTCTTCTCCATAAATTCTTACTTGGAGTAGCTGCTTGAATTCTCCAGCAGTTAAATCTCGTGTCAAAATCTTCTGTTATTACTGTCCTCAGTAAGTGTCAGGCTGACAGACTCAGGCTTATTTGGTCATTTCCTATACCCTGTCCAAATATTGCTGTAATATTTGTTTTCTCTCAGGTTTCTGCCACTTCTGGACCTGAGTTACTAAAATTGGCATCCGGAGGAGCTTCCTAACCTGCTCTTTGAGTAATCCTGGTGCAAGGTCTCTGGTTGTACTTACTAAGTTCCTCTAACAGTGGCTGTTGTACTTTGGTTTCAGTTATGGTTGGAATGTAAGATTTGTAGATCCATAGAATGGTTTGGGTTGGAAGGGACCTTCAGTATCATCCAGTTTCAACCTCCCTGCCATGGGCAGGGACACCTTCCGCTAGAACAGGTTGATCAAGGCTTTATCCAACCTGGCCTTGAAAACTCCAGGGAGGGGGCATCTGCAGCCTCCTTAGGGCAACCTGTTCCAGTGCCTCACCACCCTCATTGTTATCCTTTCCTTATGCTGTGAACATAGCTTCTATTTTTCTCCTGACTTGATGTGTTTGTTAAACACTTCTGACTTTATTCCTGGCTGTCCTGATGCTCTTACTGCTCACGGGCTTATAGTATTGGTAGGATTACTCTTGGTCCCAATGGACCCAAACATCTGCTTCTTCCTCTCTCTTTCTTTGGCCATATGTACTTCTTTACATCCCTTTGCTTCTTTATTAATTCCATGCAGCTCCAGGATGTATTTTCAGTGTTTACAACATCTGTCTACTAAACATTTATCCATTCATCTTTGTTATTGCTCATAGCTCTCTGCAACCCCCTGAAAGGAGGTTGGAGTGAGGTAGGGGTTGGTCTTTCCTCCTTAGGATCATGTGATGGAATGAGAGGAAATGGCCTGAAACTGTGCCAGGGGAGGTTTAAGTTGGAGATTAGGAAAGATTTCTCTGCTGCAAGAGTGGTCAGGGATTGGCACAGGCTGCCCAGGGAGATAGTCGAGTCCTCATCCCTGGAGGTGTTCAAGAAACCTGTGGACATGGCAGTTGGGGCTGTGCTTTAAAGGCCAAGGTGGTGCTGGGTTGATTGTTGGCCTGGATGATCCTGGAGGGCTTTTGCAACCCAAACAATTCTATGATTCTATAATTTTACATCCTTTTGTATCCTGGATTGGTTTTTTTTGTGGAACCACCCCTTTCTTGCTTACAGTTTGAGTTGGGTTTTGCTGTTGGAACTCAGTTCTTTGTACCCCTAGCTAAAGAATTTTAAACCATTCATTCCAGGTGTCAAATTTAGCCTTCAGTGCTCCCTTACAGCTGGTTTCTCCTTGATTCAGCTTTGTCAAAGTGGCTGTCTTGAAGCACCATGTGTTTTTCACTGGCCTAGACAGGAATCAAACATAATCACTTCCATCTTACTTACTGTTAACTTTTACTTCTTGGTTAGAAAATTGTCATCCATGATTTGTGGAAGTTCCAGAGCAGTTAGTGCTGCTAGCAGCAGATTTTGATATATATCATCCAGAGCCAAGTTTCCCATGACATTCCTGCATCCACAGTTAGATAAATGACTTTGGAGCTGCCCCACCTGATTTTGAGGGTGGTTGAGCATTTTGAAGCTGGCAGCTGTTAAAACCTCGTCTTAAACTTTAACCCATCTGGAGATGATCCATAAGCACTTAAAATCATTTACTCCTGAGCCATCAGAAGAAATTAATGCCAGCCTTGGTCTCCTTTGCACATCTGATGCTCCTCTGGAAGGTCACAGCCATTGCCCTCACCTCATTCACCAAAGGAGATGTTTTATCTGGGTTTTGTTAGCACAGATCAAAAGTAGCAATTTGACAATGAATGTTAGGAAGTATTCCACAAGTGTTGGTGAGCATTTTAAGCTGTTCTTCAAAGATTTTAGCCTTGGAACCTAAAGCCTGCTTCTTCCCCATCCCCCAAATGCCATTTTGTTGTCTCACCAGCTTTAGTTCCAGCAGCCAGAAAGTGCCTTTGTCGTTTCATCTCTGGTTTCTGTTCAGGGCTGTGAAGGAGGCCACTACAAATCCATTGGTTTCAGAAGGCTGCTTTCTGAACTGTGCTCTTGCAGACCTCAGAGAAAACACAGTGTGAAGAGGGAAGGAATAACAGAGACTTCAGAGACTAAGTCACTGCTGATGTTACTTCTGTGCTCAGCAGCAAAGGCAAAACAAACAAACAAAACCAAAACCAACCAACCAAAATCAACCAACCAAACAAAAAACCTCTCTGTGTAATCAGAAAAGTAAGAAATTCAGGTGATGCAGAGTGGGACACATCCTTTACTGCTTTCTGTTTTGGGCTCCCCAGT
>WBNM01039607.1:51941-64653 GCA_013399055.1 Ramphastos sulfuratus | reverse complement strand
TGTCCTCATAGGAGAGGTGCTCCAATCCTCTGACCATCCTCATGGCCCTTCTCTGGACACGCTCCAGCATGTCCAGATCTTTCTTGTAATAAGGGCTCCAGAACTGGACACAGTACTCCAGGTGGGGTCTCACAAGAGTGCTGTAGAGGGGGAGAATCACCTCTCTTGACTTGCTGGCCACACTTCTCTTGATACAGCCCAGGATACGGTTGGCTCTCTGGGCTGCAAGTATACACAAATACCTAAACAAGGGAAATAATAGCACAACAGTTCTCCTGGATTTTCGTCAACTGCTGTACATATTCATTTTTGCTGGGGGGGGAAGCACTTTGGGGTGTTTTTCTTTTTTAAACAAACAAAATGTTTTCTTACTTCTAGGTTAGAAAGTGACCCACTGCATTTGAAGTGTACCTACAAGACGTGAAGAGGTCATAAAGGTATGTACATCAGGCAAGATGGAGAAAATCATGCAGCACTTAGAAATGTGATATTACATAGAAGACAACATGTAAGGCTTTTATTATACAAGGGACATTAATAAGGAGACCAGGTTAGGAACAGCTAAGAAACTCATTCAAGAGTACAGTCTTAAATCCTAAAGTACATAGATATAAATGAGACAGAAGAGTCATTGCTTTTACACTGATCAAAAATACAATAATTTCATCTTTCTGTCTTTTCAGCTGAGCAGTTAGTCCAATTGCCTGGGAAACAATCTGAACTCTCAGTGATCTCCGTTATCTAAACAACATATCTTCAGTGGTTTCAAGCCTTGAACCAAAAGAGTTTGGGCAGTGTAAAGTCCTCTACCAATCGTACTTCACTCATTCAGCACACTGTGAAAAGGGTTTGGTTAGCATGAATTTCTTCAACTATTTTTAAATTGTAGTAAAGCTGTAATGAACTCACAGAACCGTCATGGAAAAGCAGCCAGAGGAAAGAGACAAATAATAGCATCTCTTCCATCAGCCTGATTAGCAACACTACTGCATCTAAAGTGGAGTTTCTTAAGCTTAAATCCTTCTTGTTTCCAAGTTTACGAAAAAGACAAGAAAAAACTCCACAGCCTGTCACATTACTGTAAAAAAGGAAGACTGCTAGCACTCAAGTAATTGTTTATCAAAGACTATTTAATCAATTTAATTGCCACTACAAAAAAAAAAAAAACAACAAAAAATCCACACAAAACAAAACACCAACAACCAACCTTGCCGGATTTCCATTATTTATTATATGTGGAGTGACTCGCTGAAGTACTTGGAAAGATTTACTTCCAAGTGGTCACCTACTTAGATCAAGCGCTAAATCACAGACTCTCTGCTGATGTTTGTTTAGGTGGCAGCAGCTTAGCTGGCCCAGCCTCAATGGCCCCTTACTGAGATCTCTGTGTGTGTGGCCCATTTCGCACTGCAGCTGGCTTGACACACAAGTCCCACTGTATACCAAACCCATTGTTATTTTAATGTGACTCTTAACAGCCTACTTTGCCCTTCCCACCCTAAAAACAGTTCCTAAGGGCAGAGTGCTGAACAGCCTAAAGCAAAGCCACCTGTCATAAGGAAGATAAATCACAAAACACATGAGAAATTTTAAAGGTATAATTTTTTAGGCTCAGCTACATCGTGCTGAGATACAGCTGGAACCAGTACTGCTACAGCTCTGAAGCATTTTATCTTTTTTGATCACCACTTCCAAAAGATGAAGTTAGAAAGTACTAAAATCCTTATGGACTTCCCTTAAACAAGATTATGATTCTACTACTTTAAAATTACATGCAGTTGTGACACTACAAAATATACATGTAAGATTCTTCTAAGTCAGATACAAATTAACGGTGATTTGCAGAAGTTTTCTCTTAATTCAAAAAACCTTTAGCATGTAGATAGACTCATTGATTACATAAATCTTACATATACATCATTATTATAGACTATGATAAACACTTCTAGAAGGATTTAGAGATATAGGATTGGTTCCATCCTATCAGATTGGCACAGAAGTAGCATTTATTTTTAATATCTAGCTAGGTAGGTTCATGAAAGGAATCTACCTCTTCAATTAAACAACAGGTGAATTAGATTATAGTCTTCTAAGTGATTGTTACACAGATGCTGTAAATGGCTCCACTGATGTTTACTTATTCTGATAGTAAAAGCTATACAAAAAATTGTCAAAGGGACTTCACACCTGGATGAGTCTACCTTCTTACACTCCCTTAAAATTTTGCAGGTCTCCTTGGCTTTTAAAATAGAGCTCCGGAAAACATTGTAATTCCAATCTTAATGAGCCAGTACAAAAGAACGGGAAGTAATTTTGAGGAAACACAGACAAGTTTTCAATCTCTAAACTTCTTCACTTCCCTCAGAAAACAAGAGATAATGATTCTTCACTAATCAGCTCAAAAGGAAAACCAAACTGTTCTTCAAGGGCCTGTTCGTAAGATTACCTCAATGAAATGTTTACAATGCCAGCTTTCATTGCTACAGTGGAGAATCACCTGTCAAACCTATCACTGTCAAATGTTCTGTCAAGACTACAAAAGACACAACAAACTTTAAACAATCAGAGACACCTAAGGAGGGATGACAAACCTATTTTCATGAGGCAACTTGAAAACTACATCCTCCACCCTACTGGTCTTCCAACTTGTCTGTGTGTCTCTGTAAATACAAGTTTCTTAGTGAAGACAGACATTGCAATACATATGCGCTACAGTGGGTAGGCAAGCAGAGATACACAGCGTTTTGGGAATGAGAATACTTCATAAGTTATGCGATATACATACTGCCAATGTAGGACAGTTACAGCGCATATCGCATTCTTTTGCACAGCTTGTTTTCAACTGACTGACACAATGGGGCTGATACCACTTCCTCTGGCAAACATATCAGCAGTAAACCAAATTTCAAGATCAGAAAATACTTTCTAGACATTCCAATTTTTTCCCTTGCTTAACACCATTCCATTGTTTTTACTGTTAATCATACAGACCACCCCATACAGTTTTGACACTTAATTATAATTTAGGAAAGATCTTTAGCAAACTCCAAAGAAGGTAAAAAGTATTTCAAATACCAATTTAGTAGAGTTACAGAAACAAAAATATAGTATCTAGAATATTTTATCGTCATTAAGCAACCATTACCAGTCACTCATCGAAAAATCACCTGCAGATACTCTCCATCAGAGGACTGGAAAACTAGTAAACAAACACATGACCTAAACTCAAAATCTCAGGAACAGACAGACTACTGAAAACAGAGAATTTCAGACCTACACATTCACTAACCCCCTGAAAATTACATGTGTATAAAAATTATGTAATATACACACACACATATAGAATGTCGGCATCAGCAACTGCCAAGCTGAAAATAATAATCAAGAGAAATCAAGTGACACTGGCAACAGAGCTAGCATTAGGGTTTTAACTTTACTTAAAGATCAGTATTTCAGACTGATGTGAATTCTGCAATCACTGCTTTTTAAGACTCAATTTTTTTAACACTAATTTCTGATGGATCACTATACGAAAACTTTTGTTATTTTATAGAACCATAGAATGGTTTTGGTTGGAAAAGAGTTCTAAGATTATCCATTCCAACCATCAACCTAACACCACCATGACCATTAACAGCATCTTGAAGTGTCATGTCTATGTTTTTTGCACATCTCCAGGGATGGGGATTCCACCACCTCCCTGGCAGCCTGTTCGCATGTCTGAACTTTCTTCCAGTAGAGATTTTTTTTCCTAATATTCAGCCTAAATCTCCCCTGAAACAAATCCAGGCCTTATCCTCTCATCCTGTTATCTAACACTGGAGAGAAAAGAAAAACTGCAAAAGGTTTAAAACAAATTATTTTATACACTTGAAAGCTATCTGTAGTTCTGACAAAGGCTTTGACAATTGTATTTATAGGCATTGGTTTAGTACAGGAGGGAAAAAGTCTTATGTATTTTCACTTTTCACAAGAAATTACATCTTTTACGAAAAAATACTTTGACACCCAAAGCTGAAACATGCATAACAATCAGGATAGTTTCTATTTTCAATTTCTCTGGCTAGACTATTATTTTCCTAAATTGACATAAGGTGTTTTCATATGAATTAAATTTCTCATAAACCCTAACTGACGGAAACATGTATTAGGTGGGCCCAGGTATAAGATACCTTCCCTTGACAAAAATATTTCAACTGTCTGGTATTTACAATGTATTATGTGTGACACAGATAAGAAAAATATGATTTTTAAAATTACTGGGTTTATCTTCTAAATAAGATTTCGTCCTAACCTTGTAATCATGATGTAATGTAGAACTTCTGCCCTTAGACCCTTTCCAAACAGCACTCAGTTGTGTGATCACAAGAAGTGTCACAAAGAGGGGGTTACAGAGACTATAAAGCAAGGATAAAGAAAGAAATATTGATAATGCATATTGAAAGACATTACCTAAATTTTGCTACCTCAGTCAAGAGCCAAACTGCTGAAATTTCCTGTACTGGACAAGGAAAAAGACCTATAATGAAGTATACTTAGTATACTTAAGCAGCCAAACTCCACTCCACTGAAACTCTGTACTTAGTAAAAGGAAGCTAAGATTCTGACAGTAAGCACATGTGCTGCTACTGATATGGCAATCCGAACGGACCTCTCTTTAAAGTGAGATTTTCTTTCTATCCTCCAAGAGATACACATACATGAAATATATACACACATGAAATACACACATACTTTCATTTCAGGTTTGTGACAAATACTTCCCCCTTCCACCTCCTGCACACATCCCAGAAAAGGCAGTTTCTTTGTTTTGGTAAGTTATCTATCAGACTGCTAGCTTTTTAAGAGAAAATATGTTCCAAACTTAACCAAATAAGTAGGAAAGCATGTCCAAACAGTCTGAAGAAAAAATTCTTTAAAACAAAGCAGGTAGGATAATCTCTAGACACTCTGCTCCCAGACAACTCCACAACAATTTTCTTTTCCAGGAAAAACACCTAGCCAAAGCTATTCCCTATCTGTAATCTCATCTTCATTCTCTCCTCACAGTTTTTTTCCCCTCAATAATGCCAGTGAAAGTGATACTAGAACTGTGCCCTGCACTAAACCAGTACAATTTTAAATCAGTTCTTTTTAAACCCAAATTATTTCACTTATGTGGTTAAGGGGTCAGTCAATCCAACTGCTACCCTAGCATAACTGAAGCTGGGACAGACATTGAGAGAACATTTAATAAAAGAGAGTACAAATGAGGAGAATTACCTTAAATTATCTTCTTCCCTAGAAAACTTGTAATGCCAATCCACAACCCGATATAATCAAAAGTATCTACAGACAGAGATTATACTAGTTTATTTCTTAATTTAAAAAGGTCCTTTCCATCACAGCCAAGAAACTAACATGGAATCACACTCCCAGTTGTAATCTAATACATTTCCAAGGAGGAAATAATTCTAGTATTAGATTCCCAAATAGTTACAGTAATAGAACAGCTTATTTAAAAAGAATGTTTTAGCATTTGAAAATAATCTTGGTTAAATTTTAATATTTTTCCTTATTTAGGCAAGTATAGAGAGAGATGAAACAAGCAAAGCAGAAATATACTTGGGCCTCGAATTTCAAAAGGGACATATACTTCAAGTTAGGAATTAAAAATCCAAGTTACTGCTTATAATACATTGCTTACTACAACATTTCATTTGTAACATGTAGGCTTAAAAACAAGCCCCCAAAATAAATCACAGAATCAAAGAAAGGTTTGGATTAGAAGAGACCCTAAAGATCGAGTTCCAAGCCCACTGCCATGGGTAGTGACATATTCCACTAGATCGGGTGGCTCAAAGCACCATCCAACTTGGACTTGAACACTTACAGGGGAAGGGCATGCACAGCTTTTCCAGGCAACCTGTTCAAGTGGATCAGCATCCTCACAGTAAGGAATTTCTTCTTAGTATCTAATCTAAATCTACCCTCTTTCAGTTTGCAACTGTTAGCCCTCATCCTAATCTTACTAATCTGTTTAAATCTTGGATTAGTGTAACACTGACTCAGTAGCATTTAAGAAGCCAATACAGAAATAGTTCTACTGATAACAAGCTTTGACAAACCTGATTCTAGTTTGGCCTGCAGCAGAGTTCGGAATATTGATTCAATCTGAAATATGTATCACAAGACTGTTTGATTTTAAAGAACCCAATATAATACATAAATATAGCAGAAAGTCCTTGTAGTTTAACATATTTAAACATTTAACTGTACTTACAGAGCCATCTTTCAGATTTTTTTCATAGGAAAAGAGACACTTCATGCTTTCTTCGTCTCTTGAAACAGAAAAGTTATATTTGCTGGCTGATTCTTCTCCAGCTATCAATGCTTTCTTCAGTTCTTCGACATACTTTTCTCTATTCATTTCCATGTCAGCAGCCTCCCTACTAATTTCAGCTTCAGACACTATCAGGAAGAAAGAGAAGTAAATACTCATACACGTGTGAACACGCATATCTATATTTATATGTACATACTCACACACCTCAAGAGACTGGCAAATATTAGGAGACTCTTCTTTCCTTGATTTATCAGTGTGCAAGATATTAATACAAATGCAGCAGGAATAACATGAGTTTTGCAAAAATTCAGTTCTGTCCCTTTTTTCCCCTTTCTGTAAGTGGTTTCTTGCTACTAGATGACAATCCTGCTTACCTAAAGTTATTCTGAATAACGCTAAACTTTCATTGTAAGTGGAATGTTTTAACTATGATTTCTTTTGTCCTCTCAGTTCTCTTTGAAAGCATGTAATCTAAATACTATAAAATATGCACATTCTTGATCCAGTTTTCCAAGTTTCTGAGTTATGACCCTGAAACAGATACAAACAAACACTCCAAATTAAAGATAGGATGTATGTAGGGTAATGCAGTATTCAATGTACAGCCTACTAATACAGTATTACAGATTGCTTACCTAATTAACAGAAATGTTTAATTTTGTCTCACCAATCTTCTGAGTAAAACTGCTCTGAATTGTTTACTCCTGCTTGCTCTTACTAGCATTTCCCCATCATTTGAGGAAATGCAGAGGCCAAACACAACCAACCAAAAAAAAAAAAAATCTCAAACACGCACATCAAAACACTACCAAAATAATCCAACAAATAAAACTCCAAAACACATCCCTCACAGAACTGCAAGTGACTTAAAAAGGTATCCCACCTAGACTCTCTATTATTAACTATCATTTCATCTCTATACAAATGCCTTTGAAGATAGTTTCATACTGAGACATAAGCCTGCAGATGTATGGATATTATACTGATAGAAATAGAACAGCATTTCAATCAAACATCAGCCTGCTCAAATCTCCTCAATTTTTCCTATTTTCTTACTGACACAGTAGTTAGCCTCCTATTGCAAAGCAGGCAGGCAGTATCAAATCAATCCATCATATAAAAATACAGCAAAGAGGTAAATGTATAATCACATACTAATAATAGTTACATCCTCACACACTTCAGAATTTCTCAATTAATTCATCACCTTCAGTATATTTAGCCTATTTTCAGTCTCAGAGTGGTTGAGGTTGGGAGAGATCTCTGGAGATTGATAGTTGAACCCCACTGATCAAAGATAGGTCAACTACAAAGCAACTTGTAACTCTATTGCAATTATTTGCTCAGGAACATGTCTTGAACACCTCCAAGGACTGAAGCTCCCCATCCTCTCCAGGTGACTCGCTCTAGTTCTTGGTCATTTCAATTGTAAAAAAAGTTTTTCTTGTATTTAAATGGAACCCTTTGTATTTCAGTTTGTGCCCACTGCCTTCCTCTCATCAAGTATTAACTCATACACATTGATAAAATCTCTGAGCCTTCTGTTCTCCAGGCTGCGCATACCCAGCTCTCTCAACTTCTAGCACGACAGATCTCAAGTCCTCCAGTGATATTCATGGACTGTCACTGGACTCCATTCCTAAGTTCATGTCTCTCTCATACCTGGAAGCCCAAAACTGGACAATGCATCACAGGTCTCACCAGGGCTGATTAATGAAGATTTTAACTGGTTCCAGTATTGACCTCTGTGGTACAGAGTCACTAGTAACTGGCCTCCAGCTAAACTTCATGCTACTGATCACAACCCTCTGAAATCCATTTGAACTGTCTGAGTTCAATCCAGTCAAATTCTCATCTATCTAGTCCACTTACCAGTTCGTTTACAAGAATGTTCAAGGACATAATGCTAGCTAAAGCCAAAATAACATCCACTGCCCTTCCCTTATTCAAGAAGCTAACAATTTCAGATAAGGTAATTATTGGGCAAATCAGGCACAATTTTCCCTTTTAAATCCATACTGTCTACCCTGGATCTNTGAGGTTGGGAGAGATCTCTGGAGATTGATAGTTGAACCCCACTGATCAAAGATAGGTCAACTACAAAGCAACTTGTAACTCTATTGCAATTATTTGCTCAGGAACATGTCTTGAACACCTCCAAGGACTGAAGCTCCCCATCCTCTCCAGGTGACTCGCTCTAGTTCTTGGTCATTTCAATTGTAAAAAAAGTTTTTCTTGTATTTAAATGGAACCCTTTGTATTTCAGTTTGTGCCCACTGCCTTCCTCTCATCAAGTATTAACTCATACACATTGATAAAATCTCTGAGCCTTCTGTTCTCCAGGCTGCGCATACCCAGCTCTCTCAACTTCTAGCACGACAGATCTCAAGTCCTCCAGTGATATTCATGGACTGTCACTGGACTCCATTCCTAAGTTCATGTCTCTCTCATACCTGGAAGCCCAAAACTGGACAATGCATCACAGGTCTCACCAGGGCTGATTAATGAAGATTTTAACTGGTTCCAGTATTGACCTCTGTGGTACAGAGTCACTAGTAACTGGCCTCCAGCTAAACTTCATGCTACTGATCACAACCCTCTGAAATCCATTTGAACTGTCTGAGTTCAATCCAGTCAAATTCTCATCTATCTAGTCCACTTACCAGTTCGTTTACAAGAATGTTCAAGGACATAATGCTAGCTAAAGCCAAAATAACATCCACTGCCCTTCCCTTATTCAAGAAGCTAACAATTTCAGATAAGGTAATTATTGGGCAAATCAGGCACAATTTTCCCTTTTAAATCCATACTGTCTACCCTGGATCTAGTTCTTAGCATTTTTTTTTTTTGGAATGAGTTCCAGGATTATTTCTTCAGCACCTTCTGTCTGACTGGAGTTACCCAGATCCACCCTTGTACCCTTATCCAAAGATACGGGACACATTTCCTCCAGTCTTTAAAAACATCCTTTGATCACTATAACCTTGCAGAAGTAACCAAAATTGGCCTCACAATGACATGGGTCAGATGCCTTAGATTCTCATTGTCTCATCCAATCAGGTCCCGTGGAGTTTTGTACAAGCATCTTCTGAAGATGTTCTTGAACCTGATCATTCTCCAAAGGTAAGTCTCCTTTGCTTCAGTCTTTCCTGATATATGAGGGGCTTGGGATTTCTAAAGGCTAACCTCAATCAGCAAAGACTAGGGCAAAGCAGGCACTGAGCAGTATCTCAGCCTTTTGCAAGTCCTTTGTCACCAGTTCCACTGCCCCATTCCGCAGCAGCTCACATTTTCTTTCTTCTTCCATGTCCTGCTGATTAACTTGCAGAAGTTCTAGTTGTCCTTCACATCACTTGGCCAGGTGCTATACCAACTGGGCTCTGGCTTTCCTAACTCTATCCATACATGATTGGTCACTGCTTCACAATTAGACTTTAACAACTGCCAGCTGCATCCTGGGTTTTTTAAACCTGAAAGCAACACTTTTAACAGTCGTATAAAGAATGATACAGTGTCAGGAAAAAAGCTAAGCCTACCATAAGTGTACAACTGGGGCTACATTGCTAGTCAATACTCATCTTGAAGAGAATACAGTACAAATAACAAGAACTGAGTGGCAAGAAATTTACCATCAAAACTTTTGTATTTTGAGCTACGATCACCAGTGATTTCCTCATGAGATAACTTACTTCTTAGACAGGAAAACAGAGAAAGGTGAGAGAGAAAAGGCCACTGCTGCATCAGCAATCTCTTAAATTCCCCAAAACAGTACAAACAGAAATGTAGAAACCCTTGCAGAGGGAGACAAAGAGGGGCAGAAAAAATAAGCTGGATATACTTGCAAAAAGAAGTGTTTGTAAAGAACAGTGATTTCAACACAAGAGAAAAAAAATAGATGAACTTTTAGTGAAAATAAGTAAATCTCAAAACATCCAAAGATTCTAATATACTATAATAGAGCACTGTGGGGTTTTTTTCTCCTGTGGTACCTGTACATGCTACATGTTCCTTTATCTTCTAAAGTTAGCAGAACTCTCCAACCACCACGGAAACATAAATCCATATATCTGTAGTTCTTCAACCCTATACCAAGTTAATACATTACATCACATCACATATTTGTGCTGTTCTTCTCCCCTCCAAGATTTACTTTTTTTTTTTTTTTTAATCCCTTCTTTAAGTAAGATTCCTAACACTTTTCATCATCACATTAAACATACAAAAACCAGCTCCATCAGCAACTCTCATTTGCTTCCTGGCAGGTGTTGCCAAGCAAAATAACCCACGGCATGAGGAACCCAAAAGGGATTTCCCACAGCAAGAATTTTCTGACCTTTGCTTTCCCTCCTCCCAGGTTTTGAATTTAGAATCTGAGCAGTCTCAAGCATGATGTAATAACTTAGTAAAAGTGATCGAAACCAGTACTGAGTGTATAAACCCACAGATTCGTGCAACAGGAAAGCATTATGCACAAGAACTTCAACTCCTAATGAAGAGATTTGAATGATTACAAATTAAAATTCCTTACAAACTGATCGGGTTCATGCAGAAGAAATGGAAATGCTGTTTTTTGGATCAGTACCCAGTGCTTATGCTAGAACTGTTGTGAGTTTCTTTCTTTCCTTGTAATAGGATGAAGTCATCCTTCCTTTCACTGGTCCTCTGTTTTGGGAAACGGTCATCCAGCAATTCTGCCAGATGCAGGAAGTTAACAAAATAAGAACTGTGTTTATATGTTCTTTCTATACTCTTCCAGTTATATTAACATAGCTTTTATTCAGAAAAATAACAAATTTAAAGGTTCAGTTTCTCGTGAACTTTAAGGTGGGGATTTAAAACTTACGTAAAAACTATCAGAAAAGCTTATAAACAGAACTAGTATGATCAATTAGTTAAGCATTTATCAATGTCAACATCCTTTTTGTTATTTTGAAAATATATAGTTTCGCTTTTCTGCCATGAAATGAAGAAAGAACCTTCCATACTACAATTTTTCATACTAACAAGGAACCACTGTGGAAATAGATATGTATACATCTAGTGCAGGAACTCTGAATCAATAATATATTTGACATTTTGAAAGGAATATAGAACAGATTTAAAAGACATATTTTAGTAGACCTATTTTAAGTTAGTCTTGTTTCACAGAACTGAAAGAAAAAAAAAAAGGAAAAAAACATTCAAAAGAGCATTAGTGTATGATTCTTTTATACATGAGAACTATACACACATACATCTGTACAGTTTGTGTACCCATACATATATATATTTATACGTTCACACACACACACACACACACACACACACACAATCTACTTCAGGCCAGTTTGAAATCTTGTCTTAGGAGATGTAGATAAACAAGGTCCACTGGGCAGGGAAAAGAAAGGCACTACATCTGTTTTTATACTTCAAAAATAGAGTCAGGAAAATGGTTTTGCCTACAATATGCTGTAAAACTATTCTTTCCTCCCTTTGAAATATTTTTGCAACTGAAAGATAGGCTCTAGATCAAGTATTTGACACATTTCTAAAGGGATACACGAATCTTTTCTTCTTTCACTAGATGTGAATTAGAGAAGCATGAACATATTAAGAGACCTATTCTCTTATTCAGGTTTCTGAGGTGGGAAAAAAAACCCCACACAGGCTGTTTTTCTTCTGATAATTTGTGTTCAGGAAAGAAAAAAAAAAATTTTGTCCTACCTCCTTCTCAACAATTCACCTGAGTACCAAATACAGCTACTTTCAAGTTATTAAGATCTTTGGAAAACATTTAAGAATCACTGGCAATTAAATGCCTCATGAACTATAATTTGCAAATTAACTCTGTGTGACACATCTATTCTATGACTAGAGCAGACACAAGTGGTACTTCAGTACCACTGCAAGAAACTGTGTTCTTGACATAAACCAAAACACTGCATATCTATATGCTAAATGAATTAATTTTAGGTTTGACATGCAATCTTCCCAGGTTCAAAAGATGTCTGAATGCAACCCAGAAGATAATGAACCTCACCTTCTCCATCACTGGGAAGAGGCAATGGTCAGAAAGTTTTTGATGGAAGTTATGGTCACAGTTTATCAAGTGTTTATCAAGAGCAGTAATAAACTAAATAACGTCATTTTCTTTCCATTATTACCTGTCCCAGTCCATGCACATTGACCATCACTAAGTACTATGACAAAGCCAGTGCCTATATCTTTTTTCCATGATACTTGTAGAAAATACGTTGCTCCTGGATCAGAAACTGGATGAATTTTCTTCAAAGTCTTCTCCATTTTCCAAACACCTATTTAGGAAGTAAAATAATCTTGTTATAACCAATGGCTTTAAAAACAACAACAAATCCTCCCCGCACCTCTCCCCTCCCACCCTCCCCCTCC
>WBNM01039607.1:30267-51872 GCA_013399055.1 Ramphastos sulfuratus | reverse complement strand
AAATAAAAGAATTATTAGATTGCTTCCACAACTCAGTTTTTCAGCCAACCGATGATTTTCAAACTGAAAACTGGATTAAAATAACAGAGGTTTAAAGTAACAATGAGAGAAACAAATACATTCGAATAGTCCCAGATTGAGAAGCTAAGAGTCAGGAAGCTGAAGAACTGAAAATTACAATATACAAGCAGTATCCCATAGTTATGTTTTTAACTTACTGTCCACTATGACCCAACAGTATGTGAGATACAATTCAAAATAATCAATATTCATCTGGAAAACTGCCATGTGAAAGCATGTTATTAAGCCTCACTGTAAAGTATCACAGTATCACAGTATCACAGTATAGCAAGGTTGGAAGAGACCTCAAAGATCATCAAGTCCTCAAAGCAGAGGTTGTAGGGGATGCCAGCAAACAAAGAAATTATTTGTAAAAAATGGGTGCTACACAGAACAAAATTTATGATGCTACAGTATTTTTTTTTCCTCAATACCAACACACTTGGCAACCTGTACTTGGAGATAAGATTTTCTAGAGACTGTCACATACTTATACATAGTTAATCTGACAATAATGAATCCTCAAAGTACCCAAGAAATTTAAAACTTGAATTGGCAATTTGATTCACAGAATAAAGAAGCAGCCAATTCTGAAGCTAAAATCGATACACGGTATTTTTATTGAGAACGCTTCATGTTGTCAAACACCTGCTACAGCAGGACCATACAAGCTAGCTCACATGGCAGAAGGCGGCATCCAGATCGGCTTTGAAAGCCTCCAGAAAAGAAGACTCCACAGCCTCTCTGAGAAACCTGTTCCAGTGTTACCTAAAAATTTCTATCATGCTTTCTGTCTAAACTGTAGGAAAAACTAATCCTTCTCAGGCTCAGTTCAGGCCCTGAGTGGACTATTCCTCAAGCAGTAGTAGAGGGAAGCAGTTTCTTTGCTCATAGACATTGAAAGACATTATTTAGGTACAGTTTTAGCTACCACTTGCCTCCCAAAAATAAGGTCTATTCAGGTTATGAGGAACAGTTTTAACTGCACTCAACTCCCCTGTGTCTGACCTTTGCTCAACTCTGCATACTGCATTTGAAAATGTATTCCTCATGTCCAGACAAGTGCATAGTATCTAAAAGCAGTGAAATACAGGAATGTAACACTCATTTTTAAAGCATAAAGCTGCATTAACAGCTAGAAATCAGCTGCATTGTCGGTAATGCATTCCTTCCAAGGTAAATTATACAAGAAATCAACTATTTCTGGTGGCTAATTAAATCACAATATAGATCCCATTGCACTAACAAACAGCATTTCTAAAAAAGAGAAGGAACATCACAAAATGTCTGCAACACACAAACTACAGCCTGAATTTTGGCTGGAAAACATCACAAGGCAGTTCCAGTATTTCTGACTACACATTACATTTCCATCACAAAATATTCAAACCATTATTTTTCCAGTTTAAAGCTTAAGCATGCATAAGCACCATAACATTTCCCTGTTTAGAATATTTTTCCAAAGAGTTTAGTATTCAAAAAGATATGGCAGAAGTAAAAGGTGATAAATCATGGACATATAGCTAAGCATCATAAATTCTCACCACAACAGTAAGAAAAATTACTTTACTAATTTCACCTGTAAATCACCACTGCTTATACGACTACAGATGTCATACTTCGTATTTCTGTTCACAGAACTAAAAATAGTTACTTAAAAGCAATTTTGAAAAACTAGTCTGAGTCAAAGTAATGTCTTCAATTTTAATCATTGAGTAACCAGTCACTAAAAAAATCTATAGTATGTCTGTGCACTTATAAACAAGAACAGAAAATTAAATATTTGGGGCATGGTGAATAGGAAAAAAGTCTTTCCAATCAGTGATTATAGAACTAAAAGTATTTTAAAGATTTGTAGTGCATGGACTGCCAGGACACACACCAATAAAGAGTGCATAGAGTAAGTAATGTGCATAGTATGTTTAACCACATAGGCATGTATTCTCCTTTGCCTGCCAAATTACCCTTTGCTTCTTGCATGTTCTGAAAAAAATCCAGAGTCTCTTATGAAACATATAAAAGTCCTGCTCTGAAAGATGTTTTCAAAAATACCTTTTCTTTTTTTTAAATGAAGATTGGAGAACAGCTGCACACAACCCATACTGTCATTGTACAAGGTCCTGATGCATATATGCAACTGAACAGCGAGTTTTTGTTTGCTGCATTTGATTCTTATCACAAAGTGGAGCAGGCTTCACTGAAAACCACCTGCACCTGAGCCCTTCCTATTAAGAACTCCAGAGCATTTATAATAGAAAGCAAACTGTGTTTATAACGGAGAAATGGATTTTTCCATTTATATAACAGGAACGAATTGTGTCAGCTCTCAGTGAAAGTGATGGCAAAAGTCACAAAGGAAATGTATATATTTATTTAAAGATGCACTAGCAAGGTCTCTGTGGCCAGAGACTGAATTCTTCTGATATAATACTGTTCTCATGCATCCATCTTCACACATTTGTAAGTAATAAAACAGCTCAAAATGAAGATCAGTTTAGACATCTCTGATGTTTTGGGAATTACCCACTTCCCCGCACAATGAATCACCCAGACTAGATTCAGTCGGCTGCAAGGAATGAAGCTTTATATTCACAGCTTAGCACAATATATAAGCAGATATTTACAATATCACAGTATCACAGTATAAGCAAGGTTGGAAGAGACCTCAAAGATCATCAAGTCCAACCCATTACCACAGACCTCGAGACTAGACCATGGCACCAAGTGCCACGTCCAAACGTGCCTTGAACACCTCCAGGGACGGTGACTCCACCACCTCCCTGGGCAGCCNGCTCGAGGTCCCGCTGCAGAGCCCTTCTGCCCTCCAACCGACCAACATCTGCCCACAGCTTGTTGTCATCTGCAAATATTTACAGTTATATACAAGTTAAAGGTAATACAGAAACACAATACCCCTCCCAGAATTCACAGTCCCCAGGAGGGTCCCATCCCAAACATACTCCCCACTTCCCCCTCTTTCCTCCCCTTCAGAAATAACCAGATCAATCCCCATATATCTCACGTGATAAATCTGGAGAGATCTGAGGTGAGATGTCAAAAGACAACAAGAAAGTTAGAGGTGGAAAAAAAAGGTTAGGTCAGATTAGAATTAAGGCAGATGCCACCACACAGACCACTAGAGAGAAGAACTAATTGAGAAGTGCGTGAGAAGTGTGTGTCTTATCTATATTTTGACTGGTTGCATTTCTCAGCAGAAGAATGAGTGATATAGGTTACTGTTGGTTTTTTCTTCTCACAGCTAAGGATTTCTCTTAGTAAAATATTCCAATTAGCCTCAAACCAGCATAACATCACTCTCAATAGGTCTGTGTGCAAGCTGAGAAAACTTGCACACAATTTGTAGTCCTGTGGTAAAACATGACTTGAATAAAAGCAAATACTGAGAAGAGATAGCACAGAAGAATCATAGAATAGTTTAGGTTGGAAGGGACCTCAAAGGTAGGGACACCTCCCACCAGAACAGATTACTCAAGGCCTCATCCAACCGAGCCTTCAACACCTCCAGCATCCGCAACCTCCCTGGGCAACCTGTTCCAGTGTTTCACCACACTCACTGTAAACAACTTCCTCCTAACATCTAGTTTAAATCTCCCTTCTTGCAGCTTAAACTCCATACTCTTCGTTCTGTCATTACAAGACCTTGTAAATAGTCCCTCCCCAGCCTTCCTGTAGGCCCCCTTCAGATACTGCAAGGCTACTACAAGGTCTCTTCAAAGCCTTCTCTTCTCCAGGCTGAAGAACTCCAACTCTTACAGCCTATCCTCATAGCAGAGCTGCTCCAGGCCTCTGATCATCTTTGTGGCCCTCCTCTGGACTTGCTCCAACAGTTTGATGTGTTGGGGCTCCAGAATTATACACAGTACTTTGGGTGGGGTCTGATGAGAGCAAAGGGGGAGAATCCCCTCCCTTGCCCTGCTGGCCACAGTTCTCTTGATGCAGTCCAGACAATTTTACAATGAAAGTGAAAATACCTTTTCTCCAAGCTTTTCACTCAAAAGGTCATCTCGTGCAATGGAAAGCTGAGTATTAGTTATGACTTCATGTTCAGGGACTGCCTCACAAAGCAGATGTCTTGCTTGAGATCTCCAACAGTTAACAGTTCTAACCCATCAGTAAAAGCTTAAGGATTCTTGGCTGTACATAATGGCTATTATTTACTTAAGAGGAACAAACCTTATTCATGAAAAATAGTTTGACCTATATACAACAAATAAAAAAATCCTCCAACACTGCAATAAAAAAAACACATGCACCAAAACATATTGCACCTTGTTTTTTAAGAAACCCAAACAAAAGAACACCCAAACTCGTCTTCCACAAATCTCCCAACAGCACAACTCTTCCACAGAGTTTAGTGTAGTGTCAAGTTAATGACTAAACCACACGCAGCTAAAGCATAAACACAAAGAAAACAGCGAAGGAGTGAAGCATTTCATAACCAGCAATTACCACTAATGAAAGAAAAAAAATACAGAAACTAAACTAGACCATATCCCTTATTATTATAAGGTAGTGCATGAATCTCATCCACTCTAAAATTCAGTAACATATGTACACATAAATAAAAATAAGTAAAATAAAAAAATTCAGAGGGAGGAATTCAGATGTCCTGCTTGAGTACCTGAAGTTAGCCATATGCTCACTGGACTCACAAGTTAATTTTGTTCAACATCTTTTAAAGATAGATCACTTTATACCTCAAGAACTGAACTAAACACCCTCCTTATTACTAACTGTCGTGGTAGGCCTGAAAAAGGCCAAGGTGGGCTTGTACATGTCCTGGCTTGCACAGGCATGCTCCCCTGCCCCCTCTCCTTCTGAGCTGGGGGTGGTGGCCACAAAAGCCCCAGCTTCACCTAATATGGGCAAACTGGGCAAAGTGCCATCTTGATTGGCTAGTCTATGTCCATCAGTCTCGGGCTGAACTATATAAAGGATGAGCAGGTAGCACAAGCTCGCTCGCTCCTCTCTCACTCCTCTCTGGCTCTGCTATTGTGTCCATGCCTGCTGAGGCATCCATGCGGTCGGCCTGCTGCCAAGAGAGCCAGGACCAGCCAGCGTGACACCGTACCGAGATTGCACACCGAGACTGCACGTCCTGCCTCCACATGAGTCTGCTGCCAAGAAAGCTAGGACCAGGTCAAAGATCGTCTGCCTCCCTTCAAAGCCCACGCAGCAGCCCCACCACGTGCTTGGGTATTGTTTTCCCGTGGTATTTTTGTGAGTAAATACTTCAAGCCTCTTGTAATCATTGATTGCCTTCTGCCATAAGCAGAAAGAGCTTCCTGCGCCCATCCAGTGGCTAAGCAGGGTAATCAACTGCAAGAGGTGTAAGTGACCGCACAAACCTTCTCTACCAGTACAAATGTTTGCTTATGCTAGTTGCCTTTAAAGTTTTCCAGTTTTGCCTGTTCCCTGTATGTATACATTTCCAAACCGTGCGTTTTTTAACCTTGTATATAAGTTTTGTGGCAAGATTTAATGTTAATAAACAGTTCTCATAGTTATTAACAATCTCTGCCTGGATATCAAAATTTATATCGTTATTAATTTTGAATACCATTCATTACACTAACCTATCTCAATTCACCTGCCTGCTTACTATATATTCTCATCCTCTTGTCAGCCTTCCACATGCGAAGCATACTTCACAGCTCAAGTGAAAGGTGAGTTTCCATCCCAGGGCTTTCATTGATGGAGGAAATGCTGCACACAGCAGCCAAAATCTGAGGGCCACTCAAAGAGCAATTTGTTCAAGCAGATTCTCCAGCTTTTCTTGCTCAAATTCACACCCATATAGCCCTCCCACTTTATAAATATTTGCTTGCTTAGCAATTAGTAGTCTCTCCCAGAGTGCATAAAACTCATAACACACCTCCAAGAAATCTGACTGAATCTACATTTCCCCAGGAGAAGATGCAATGTCCTGCATCTGGGTTGCAAGCATACAAGCAGGGTGCAGAGTGAATTGAGAGTAGCTCTAAACAAAGCGACTTGATCAATGAGAAGCTCAACATGAACCGGTAGTGCACTCATGAAGCCCAGAGGGCAAACTGTATCCCAGGCTGCATCAAGAGGAATGCAGCCAGCAGGTCAAGAGAGGGCATTCTGTCCCTTTATTCTGCTCTTGTGAGACCTCGGCTCAAATACTGTTTTCAGTGCTGGGGACACCATAACAAGGAGGACAGAGCTGTTGCAGCAAGTCCAGAGGAGGGCCACAAAGATGATCCAAGGGCTGGAACACCTCTGCTGTGAGAACAGGCTGAGGGAGATGGGGTTGTTAAGCCTAGAAAAGTCTCTGGGGGGCCCTTAGAGCTGCCCACCAATATTCAAAGGGATCCTACAGGAAGGGTGGAGAGGGACTTAAGTGTGTCCAGCAATAGGACAAAGGGGAATGGTTTTAAGCTGAGGGAGATTAGGTTTAGACTGGATCTCAGAAAGAAGTTCCTCAGAATGAGGATGGCGAGACTGGAATAGGCTGCCTAGGAGGTTGTAGATGCCTCCTCTGTAGGGGTGTTCTAGGACAGATTGGATAAGGCCTTGAGCAGCTGGGTCTAGTTGAGAGGCATCCCTGTCCATGGCAGGGAGGTTGGAGTATATGATATTTAAGGTTCCTTCCAACCTATGCTGTTCAGTGATTCTATAATATACACAAACTGGAAAACCACTATGGCATAAAGGCTGGAAGGTTTCCCATTGTTACAGTTCACATCATTCTCTCCTAAATCTCAAATGTAGATCCTGAAAGTGGGGGGAAAAAAAAAAAAAAAGTTCATTACAATCTAGTATCTAAATAATACTCTGAAAGGTCAATTATTCAACAGGATAATCCACTGTAATAACCAAAATATGCATATACATATGCAAAATTCCAGCCAATAATCCTGCATGTGCTTGGCTAAGAATTTACCTTTATACTTTCAAAAAGTAGTCTCACTAGAAATATTAGCAAATGTTTAAGCAACTGCCAAACCATTTCTATGCTGTGGCTATTGTCTCAAACAATCCATTAACACTACACCTATAACTGAAGCATAAAGAGTCACAGCTGGTTTAAGTACTCTGAGCCAGACACTTAGCCAGAACAAAATATGTGTAGATCTACTGACAAAAGGCTTTGAAAAATACATGTCAACATGGGACCTGCATTTCCACAGCACTAGTCACACAAGCATGCAACTCCACAAAGTCATCATTTCATTACAAAAGAGCCAGAAATAAAAAGGATGAAGGTGAGCTGAAACTAAGAATTAGTTTCATTTTCACACCTTTGGGTGGAAATATAGGACACAGGTAAGAACTGTATTAATGCTCAAAATGGTTTAATCAGCCATCTGAATTTTGGCACTCTCACTAATTAACAGTCCAGTAACTCCTAAAGCTTAGTAAAAAAAATTTTAAAAAAAAGTCACTGCATAAAACCAGCCTGTTTTTAAAACTATCCAACAAACTAAATTACTGAAATCAGGTCTTCACTATTGCTGTCTGAAAAGCACCTCTGAGACTATTAGACCAGAGGAGTACCTTCAAGTGCAGTTCAATATTCAGCAACACTGTCTCTGTAGGCTCTTTCCATTCACTGGCTTAACAAAATAAGAGCAGTCAGTACTTTCTTCCTCTCTTAATTATGACAAAGAAAAGCGGCAGAGAAACTGATTGATTAGGGCTGTGAGAAAGCCAGCATTTTTCTCCTTAAGGGCATAGGAGGTCATGCCACATACCAGTACCTCACCGTGTTAGAGTCAAGGATCTGAAACAAGCTTGCAGGTGGGAATAGCTGAGTCCCACCCCAAATTTGTAAATTAGAGGGTTTATTGAGGTCTTCCAACAGTTGAGGATTGAGCCGTTTATCTTTAACACTTTGTCCCTTTGGTCTTTGGCTTCTATGATCTATATTAGGCAATGTTTCTTTCTGAGGAGGAATCAGCTCTTGGCTGGTGTGCAATTGACTGGGGTCTGCTCTCTGAACAAACGGTGTACACAGTTGCTTCTGAATAAACAAGACACTTTTAAAATTGGTTTACAAAGAATTTTATATGTTGTTTTGGACAGCACTACGCATAGACCCAAAGCCAGATCTTTTAGGCTGCTCCAACACAGCATCATTCATAATATTTGAACTTCACTTTATTTTTCTCCATGCAGACCAATGGCTTTTTTTTCAAATTGCTTGGGCTGCAGGTGTTTCAAACTTCAGCAGCTACGCATGGATGGCTACTTAGAGATGAGAAAGAGCTACTCTGTCTTTCTAATGGAGCAATTAACTTAAGTGCTTTCTTGTTGAGCAAAATAGAGGGCTATCTACAGGAAGTTCAGAATAGCAGACCAGCACGTACACCACGCTGCTATTAAGTCTGTAATTTGATCCCTTCTGTCATTGGCTTGACCACAACATACACTACAGATCAGGATCTAATAATCAGAAGAAAGCGAACAGTTAACCTGTAGTCAGAGAACAGGCACTACTCAAGAGATCTTAAATGTACTTGCAAGTGGATTACTGGAGATTTAAACCAGTCAAGAAAAACTCGGGTTGCTTTTAAAGCAACCTAGCTAATACCATATTTTCTAGCAGAAGGAAATAAGATACTATCTATATTTATGAATATTTCTAGAGGTACATTTCATATATATTTATATTCTCTCAAGTTAATTTAAAATTCCATTAACTGCACTTCAAGAGGAAGAGCACTAAAATACGTGACAAAAACTTCAACTATGACATAGTTAATCTAAGAACTACTATTGACCTAAAAAGGACTTTTTTTTTCTTTTCTTTTCGAGAACATGATTGAAGAAAACCAACCAAACCTGAAGAAAGCAACACAACATCCTTTCTACTGCACCTCAAAATAGGCCTCTCATTCCTTTGGTCACAATATTTGACACTGAAGAAAGAGTCAACAATAATCAGTGTTAAAAATAAATCTGAATACCAAAGACAAAAAACATTGAAATAGATTCATTTCCTAGGAAGCTAACACATTTGTCTATTACGTGCAACCCAAATTGTATCTAGTTGTTCTTTTACTTAACTTTGTTCTATATTAAAAGCACAAGGCCCACAATTTTCTCAAAAATGGAACTTTGTCTTGTAGATAAAGGAAACAAACAAAAAAAAATTGGCATTGGCTACGAAGAAGCGACTGAATGACTTTTAAGTTTGTGTAGGTGGGTAAATGGCACATTTTAAAAATTCAGTCTAGCACGACAACATTTGAGCAAAAGATTGACTCCAAGATACCTGTATTCAGTATTTAGTCCTCATGGACCTAACTGCAGAAGCAAGACTCACATGCGTAACATTTGTACTTTTTGCTTCTCACTGTTTTATAGCAGCCACAAAAGGATTGGAAACATGCACATACTTTTTGAGCAATTGTCAGGGAAAAAAAAAAAAAAAGAAGAAGAAAAAAGGCAGTCATGAGCCTGTCAGACACCATGGACCAATAGGATATGCAAGACTTGCACAAAAGATCTGGAATCTACGATAAGGAACAACTATGTCAGACACATTTACTACAGTCAGCAGCTGAAAAATGAGGAGAAACAGAAGGAAGCAGACAGTCAACAACCTTTTTAGTAGGAATCTTACTAACAAGCTTTGATCTTAATTGCAGCCTGAAGGCAAAGCCCACCCTGGTGTCTTTCATCCTCTGGAAGTCTCAGACCTAACCCACTACCAACTCAAGAAATTCAGGCTTGCCAAGCTAACTTACAAGCAACTATATTAGGAGATACTTTAAGCTATAACAAGATTTAAAAAAAAACAACAAAAAACCTTCATATATTAAACACTTAAATGGGCAATTATACTACTAAATACTAGCAAGTAAGGGAGTATATGGATAGATTTGCTAAAGGGAAAAATAAAAAAAGAAAGGTTTGTCCAACCTTTTCTATGAATTCTTCCCAACATTAAAAATTCAGTGGGTGCATTTTGTCAAATCTTCATTTTCTAAAATCTGTATCAGAAAAAAATCTTACTGTTTCCCTAAATTCTCATTCGCTACTGGAATGGGCTGCCCAGGGAGGTGGTGGAGTCACCGTCCCTGGAGGTGTTCAAGGCACGTTTGGACATGGCACTTGGTGCCATGGTCTAGTCTTGAGGTCTGTGGTAATGGGTTGGACTTGATGATCTTTGAGGTCTCTTCCAATCTTGCTTATACTGTGATAGATAAATCAGGATACAGTAACTGAATGTTATAAACCTCTAAAAAAAACTAAAGTCAAGTCATACAATTGTAATAGGCTGAGTGAGCTGAGGTTGTTAAGCCTGGAAAAGAGAAGGCTCAGGGGTCGCCTCACTGCTGTCTACAACTACCTGAAATGAGGTTGTAGCCAGGTGGGGGTTGGTCTCTTCTCCTAGGCAACCAGCAACAGAACAAGGAGACAATCTCAAGTTGTGCCAGGGGAGGTATAGGCTGGATATTAGGAGGAAGTTCTTCACAGAGAGAGTGATTTGCCATTGGAATGGGCTGCCCAGGGAGGTGGTGGAGTCGCTGTCCCTGGAGGTGTTCAAGAAAAAGACTGAAAGGAGCACTTAGTGCCATGGTCTAGTTGATTGGCTAGGGCTGGGTGATGAGTTTGGAGGTCTCTTCCAACCTGGTTGATTCTATGAAATATTCCCTGATGAAGAAGTTAATTCTAGTACTGAAGTCACTAAAAAGTGTATATGGGACTGAGCAAAGATCAAAGAGGATGACCAGACTAGCTTCAAATGGGTAGATCCAAGATGCAAAGTGCACAGGTGTGCCTCAGAGACACAGACTCACTACCTTAGTTACCTCTGGGAGATAGTAAGTCCCAGTAAATATTTTAACTCTACTTTAGCAGTAGGTCACTCTGGCTTTCCAAAGTCAGTGGCGGCATGGAGCCAGCTACGCTTTTGCCTTCCTTCGAAAACTCCAACATTAGACTATTTATGAAGAAATAGAATTCACTTTCTCACAAAAAAACCCAAAACAATCTCTGTAAAAAACCATCACTAAAATAACTACATTTTGTAGAAAAACAAATGTGTACAACTTTTAAGCCCTATGCAATCAGTAAGACCCAAGATTCTGGAATCGATAGTATCTTAGTCACATTTCCAAAACTGTCGCTGCACTTTTCAGTAACTCGTTACACATTTCAGTATGGGAAGTTGATGAATTTAAAAACAGGGAAAAAAAAAAACAAAACCAAAAACAAAAACTGAAACCCACAAACAAAAAAAAGGCAAGCAACATGTTTTAATCACCCCTCATCCACCCAAAAATACTTAGATACATATGTCTTTTTGAAGTTTATTTGGATGATATAGCAGTCTGGTTGAGGTATCATCTGTTTTCCAAAACACTGCCTTCTTTAGGATTAAGTATTATAAGAATATTCAACACAAATCTGTCGTACAGATTTCCTTTGTTTTCTATTATTTAGTCACCATATAGACCCACTTGGTGTGACACGTCTCTGTAAATGTTTGACTTAATGCCACTGAGCAATGGTATCCACTAAACAGTCTGCCCTTGAAAAAAAAACAAACAAAAAAAAAAAAATTCAGTACTATTGAAACCGCAATAGCTTCACGGGCAAGAGTGACAAATCTTGAAAAAAAAAAAATAAATTAAACAAAGAAGTCACTGTCAGCTAGATATGGATGGATGTAATTACAGAGATAGGATTTCTGAAGAGCTTTTGAAAAATTGAGCACAGTAGCCTAGAAAAACAAGTTTCACCAAATGTAGCCATTTTGGTGGGAGAAGGGCAGGTATAAAAATGAAGGCTTACATATTCTACTCTGCTCCAACCTCTACACCCAAGCCTTTTCAAAGAGATGGGTTATTTTAAATTTCACATCCCTGTTAAATTAGAAACAAAAAAAATAGTCCTGGACTCCAAATTGCTTTATCTTACTAAACAGTTTCCTAAGGCATTTTCTTTGAAGAAAATTCCTGCATTACCCTGTCTTCACTTAACAAAAGTTTTATTATGTTCTGCTTTCCATTTGCTATTTACACTTGATGGAAAAAGTAATATTGATCTCTCTGAAAACAGAGAGCTCACACTACTTCAACTTATTAAACACTGTAATTCATTTTGTTTCATCTGGTCCCCACAGAAAAATATTTCACAAGACATTTCCAATGCACCGTATATTCCCTTTTAATGCACTTAAATTTCAGTTTTGCAGCACTTTATTCAGTCATGTTTATCGTTTTGCATTGAAAATTAATTACTACTTTGATGGATTAGGCTGAGCAACCAGAGTTTGCAGATAAGGGAAAGAGACATCCATCCGTACTCATCTATACTGAACATTGATCTCAGTTATTTCCACAGATAGGCACAGATTCAGCGTTGGTTCTGTGATCTGCCTTGAATGCCAAGCCACAAGAGTAAATCTATCAGGTAACATGACAGGTATGTATACCTAGAATTATACAATTCTGGTGCCCCATCGTATAGCACCTTCAAATGACACAAAAAGCCCACAGAAAAGTCAGGCATCAGTTTAGTTTAGCCCACAGCACAAGTCTCACAATCACATAGAGCTCTAAGCAAACAAGCAGCTTTGTTTGGCAAAACCCAAACCAAACCACACCACACAATTGAAAAAACCCCACACAACATACAATAAATACAGACACATTTCCACTATACAGAGAGCAAATTCAGTGGCCACTGCACCCTAAGCAATCACACATCTATTAGCTTGCTCTCAATCAGCAGAAGGTCTACAAACCACACTTGGAAAAGAAACAGGACATTTAAAGTTTCACAATAGTAACATGTCCATCTTAAATCTTAAACTCTATACAGAAAAATAAGGGTTTTCAAGACATACCAGCTTATTGCTTTTCTACACCACAACCCTACTCTCAAAAATTAAGTCCTTACCCAAGACTCTTCATGACAAGCAGGGGGTCTACTTAAGGAAGCTAGCTTTTCAATATTAGTTTTCCTTCACAACTACTAAAGAATGCTAGCTAGCACTAGGGTGAAAAGACATTTGCAGAGTAACATGAGGACACAGCAGGGGCATACTAGTAGAAAAATGCCTTTGAGACTTGAAATGAGAGGGCAATTAGGTACTTATTAACAAAATATAGCACAAAAGTGCTTTGATATTGCACCAGTTAGATGAGTTTTGATATTTTAAAGTGTAATTATTACAAGGCAAATATGTGAAACATCAGTGTAGATGCCTCAAAAGAGTTCTTGTAAGATTAAGTCACTGCTTTCCCAGGTAAGCTGAATCAGTTCTTATGGAATAATGACATAAAAATGATGGAGGTGAGGGCAGAAATGGAACATAAGGAAAAAAATATTTTAAAAATAAGTCTCTGTTCTTAAGATATAAAATGTAAATACATGTCATATCTAAGTAAGTCTTAGGCTCCACTGCACAGTGAGTTACACTTCACCCTCACATAGCTGGGCTTGCTAGTTCTAAAATGCAGAAGCGAAACAGAACCATTACTGCACACCACTATCTGAAATTAAACACTGAACAAATACAATGCAGGTATTGCATAAAAAATACCTAGCCTGTGAAGTCAGTTCTTCACAGTTCCAACAAACTGTTTCCCTACAGTTTTAGATGAGTAACCCAACTGCATTTTCCTCCTTTTTACTGTTATGTTTATTTATTTTGTATCATCAAGTTCCAAAATCATAACACAAAGCTTAAGAGTATATACTACAAAATTCCTCCTCTACCTCATTATTTAAATAAGACATAAATAATTTTAAGTCAGTCAAGGTTAATAAAACGAACCCCTGAAACAAACAAGATTCAAGAATGATTATAAATATAAAGCACACTTTTCATCTATATACTTCTCTGATTAAAGCAGAGAGTTAAAAAACAACCTTCTAGTATCACCTTTATGAGATAAAGAAACGTGAGTAGGTCTATTACCAAGACATGCATAAGAACACTTCAGGTAGTTCCTTGCCTCTTACTCAAAATATAATTATTCTCCAGGACAGCAATGTATAGCTTTCACTTAAATTAACATTTCTGCCCAATCTCTATAATGTCTATTGCCACTGCATACCATACACTGTAAATGAAGTTTCACAGCTAGAGAAGCCCACACCGTACAGTTTGCTGCCTCCAACTATTACCTAAGCTTACCTCACTGACTCAATTAACACAAATCTCTCCTCAGGTTTTTGTGAAGTTTCCACCACAAGTTTAATAGAGCTGGCAGCATTTGTGAAGCCTCATGCTCCTTCCCTCCTTTCCAGCTACTGTGCTGAAAAGGGGGCCTCTAAGATCCTTTTGTAGGTCTGTAAGCAATCCCTTCATATTCATTTGAATCATATCTTTTAAAAAACAAATGCAGCTTGTGATAATATATATAGCCTCACTCAAATAATTGCATTAATTTTTCCATCCCAAGATAACAAGCCATTTGGCTGATATCTAGAAAAAGTTCTCAGTCTCTGTACTCTTAAAATCACATAGGATCAGTCTTCCTTTTTTTACTATTTATTTTACAATCTCTGTTCTGTCAGCTGACACTCATTTCCAAAAAGCTCACCTGGAAATTTGCAAAGCAGATATAGAAAGATTCCAGTATTTCTCTAAGTTTTTTTGGNTCCTTTTTTTTTTTTTTTTTTTTTTTTTTTTTTTTTTTTTTTTTTTTTTTTTTTTTTTTTTTTTTTGGGGGGGGGCGGGGAGAGGGAAGGATGAAATATACTAGTATATCTCAAAAGACTCTAACACCACAAGCCCTTGGTTATGCATGTATAGAATGAATTTTTTTTCAGCTTGGAACATTTCCTGTAAAATATGTTCTATACACTGATCATATTTGACTGTGCCAGATTAGCAAACAGTAATTTGTTTAGTAATTCTTCTCTGAGTTCCACCTTAGCTTGCATCTTTCCTTTTTCCTGTCATGTGGAGGTGAAGATGACGAAAATCCACAAAGACGTCCCAGTTACAGTCAGTAGGAGGTGAAAGAAACTGTTTTTTAACTAAGGAAATTTTCAAAACCCATCTGAACACGTTTCAATGCAGCCTGCTTTAGGCAAAAAACACTAGAGTGGGGGTTTGGACAAGATTATCTTTGGAGTGCCCTTCCAGTCCCTACCCATTCTGTGATTTTATCTGACACACCTCAAGTCAGCAGAGAGACCAGGGATGGAACTAGTACAAACTCCTATCTCTGAGTGCAAACATTTTCATTTCATGAACTGTTTAATGGTATTTTACAGTAGTTTTCTAAACCGGATTCTTTGTTATTTAGTGAAGTTAGTCCAGACCATAATATAAACATGTATACACATTATTTTACATGTTCCCCACCATAACAGCAAGGTCTATGTATTTTTTTGCCAAATATAACAGTGAAGAAATCACAGCTGCAGCATCCTATAAACCTTGAAGACACAAATAATGGTTTGAGAGATCAAAAGTCTCACCCTAAACTCCTGGCTTCCACTTCTTTTCAAGGATGTATAGTGCTTTTTCATTTGGGGTTCGTGAGATCTAACCACTTAAAAAAAACTCTACCTACTGCTAAGCCACAGGTGACAAGAGGTAAGGATTAAAATTTCTCATCTTTAAGTGGCACTGAAAGATAGCAAGGACCTCAGAAACAGTCACTGAGACAAAACAGCAGTGATGCTGTAAAGCCTCACTGCACAGAGATAAGCATGTAATATGCAATACAGCAGTGCCAACAGGTGAATAATAAACCATTTTAAAATTACCTCATCCGTATTGAAATTTTTGGTCAAAGCAGACCATTGTAAGCTATCCATCAGTCTTGCAAACCTGCTGGCAAGACAAGAAACCAGCAGCAATAACACTAGGATTGTGTATGTCAGGAGAGGGGCTAAGGTCGCTTGTGTCATTTACAGCATAACCATTTCTACAGCAAGCCCATGGCACCTTGCCCCCTGCCACAACAAGCAGGAATGCCTTGCTAAATTGTACCATAATCCTGGCATCAGCCCATGAATTGCGTATGACTCTATCTGTTTTTTGTTTCTTATAAATGTTGTTTATAAAGGAAAAGTTTTTTCCAAGTTTCAGTAATGACTTAGATGTAATGGTTATAGTCCAGATAAATACCTGAAATTAATGGAATTTAAAAGCTGAGGAAACTTTGAAAATCCTTGCGCATCTTTGTATACCGTAACTGCCTAATTCACTAAGTTCAGTTCTTGCATACTTCACCTAAACATATATGAGAAGCATCCTGTAGATCCAAGATCCTGCTACTCTGCCCACTCTGTATGTAAAAATAACTCCTGAAGTGCCTATAATGCCACAGCTTCATCCAGCAAATCTTTCTAAACACTCTATAGAGGCAGTCAGAAATGTGGAACATAGAAAGTAATAGGCGAATGCTTTCTCTCCACAGCGTGGATAACAGACATCATAGAATCGTTGAATTGTAGGGGTTGAAAGAGATCTCTGGACATCATCTAGTCTAACCACCTTGCTAACGCAGGTTCACCTATCACATCACACAGGAATGCATCCAGGTGGGTTTTGAAAGTCTCTTGAGAAGGGGCAGCCTGTTCCAGTGCTCCACCATGCTCAAAGTAAACAAGTTTTTGCTTAAGTGAAACCTATGTTCTAGTTTGTAGTCATTGCCCCTTGTCCCATTACCAGCCACCAATGAAAAGGTCCCAGCCTTGTCCTAATGACCTCTACCCTTTACATATTTATATGCATTTATAAGATCACCTCTCTGTCTTCTCTTCTCCAGGCCTCAAGTCTCTAAGCCTCGTCTTGAACAAGATGCTTGTCCACTGAGCAGCCACCTGGCCCTCCACTGAACACTCTCCAGTAGTTTCCTGTCCCTTTAAAATGAGGAACCCACAATAGGACACAATACTCCAGGTGTGGCCTCACCAAGGCAGAGAAAAGGGGAGGAGAACCTCCCTTGACCTGTTGCCCAAACTCTTCATGTACTGACTACTGTTGGCCCTCTTGGCCACAAGGACACATTGCTTGCTTATGGTGAAATTGTCCACCAGCACTGCCAGGCCTTCTCTGCAGAGCTGTATTCCCTAACCTGTACTGATCCACAGGGTTATTCCTCTCCAGGTGCAGGACTCAGTACTGGCCATTACTGAACTTCATGAGGTTCATGTCTGCCCAACTTGACAGCCTGTCTAGGTCTCACTGAATTGCAACACAGCCTTCTTGTGTGTCAGCCACTTCTCCCAGTTTTGTGTCATAAGCAAACCTGCTGAGAGTGCACTCTGTTCCTTCATCTAGGTCGCTGACAAATACATTGAACAAGACTGGACCCAGCACTGCCCCTAAGGAACACCACTAGCCACAGGCCTCCAACTAAACCCTGCATCACAACCCTCTGTGCTCTGTCATTCAGCCAGTTCTTAATCCACCTCACTATCCACTCCTCTAACTCACACTTCCTAAGTTTACCTAAGAGGATGTTATGGGAGACAGTGTCAAAAGCCTGGCCAAAGTCGAGGTAGACAACATCAACCATTCTGTACTCATCCGCCCATCCGGTCACACAATAACAGAAGGCTATCAGACTGACCAAGCATGATTTCCCCTTTGTGAATCTATGCTATTTTTGATAATCTTCCTTTCCTCCACATGCTTAGAGATGACCTCCAGAATGAGCTGTTCCATCATCTTTCCAGGGATGAAGGTGAGGCTGACTGACCTGTAGTTTCCTAGGTTCTCCTTCTGAAGACTGGAATGACATTGCCTTTCCTCCAATTGTCAGGCATCTCTGTGGGACCTTTCAAAAGTGATGGGAGCATGGCTCAGCAATAACTTTATTCAGCTCCTTCAGTACTCATAGGTGCATCCCATTGGGGCCCATGGGTTTGCAGGTGCCCAGCTTGTCTAGGTGATCTCTAATCCAGTCCTCCTTGACAAAGGGAGTCTTTCTTTCTCCAGACTTTCCCTCTTCTCTCCAGGGACTGAGATCCATTACCATGTGATCCAACACATAAGATATTTCAGACTATAAACTCAGTACCTTGTATATCCGACATCAAGTATAGCTGGCATATTCATTCATCACAGTCCTTAAAGACTCTAGTCAAATCCTGTAGAATAAAACCTACAAAACTGACAGTTTTATCATACTGATAGAGGACAGTAACTTACATGAAACCTGCCAGAAAAGGCAGAAATTTTAAGGTATAGGAATTCTGTTTATTGAACATTCCTTACCATGTATCACCAGACACTAAGCTTCTATAAAACATATGGCTACATTACTGGGTTGAAGCACCCTTCCCAAGCACCTCTGATCTGAAAATTGAGGACTTCCTGCTCAGAATAGCTGCAGCCTCTGAGATTTTTACAGCTGTTCTGGTCCATCCTGCTTGAGTAAATGCAGAGTACTTTCAGTAGGTAACACAGCAAGGCAGGAAACAGAGAGAGAGGTCTACCTAAATGTAGAGAGCTTTTTGCAAAAGGTCATTACCAAACAAAATGCCATGTTCTAATACCATTGCCAGCATACAGAACGTTATCTACTCATTGTGTTTTCTTGAATAATGCATATCCCTCATGTTCCACCACCTTCTTATTCCAGTGGGAGAGCTAAACAAATTTGGAGTTTTAACAACTATGCAAATAAGTTTTTATGCATTCATGCTTGTAGTTGAAGACACTAGGAACAACAGAAGTAGACATGATGTAAAAGCCAAAATGATCAGCATTATCCGCTTTTGCTAATCATGAAAACTAGCATATCTCAAAAAAAAAAATTGCAAAGTTTTTTTCACTCATATATACACATGCATATTTGTTATGTACAAAAACTTATTTATACAGATGTAGCTGTTATGTCGTTCACCCACCTGTAGTATTTTTTAGCTATCTCCTCCAACCTTCCCTGCTTCTTATGAATGCTGAGACACATGGAAGCTAAATAGCTAACCTCCCACGTGCAACTGACAAGTGTTTTGTTGCAGTTCTTCCTGAATTTGAAAACAACCTAGAAGCTTAATCTCTGAAGCCTCATCTTTTACCTTTCATTAGACACAAAAATTTCTTGGTGTGCCTCTCTGCTTAAACACTCAAACAGTATGCAATGTTTTCATAAATCACAGTATTAAAGCATTTATTTATTCACTAAACCTCCTTTAGAAAAAAAAAAAAAGAAAAAAGGATATTCAACATATGGTTTTATTTTACTTGACTATTACTATATGGATCAATATAACTTTTTAAACCTTATTTATTTTGGTTGGATATGTATTCCTGTCTACTGAAATACCATCTCCTGTAGATGCAACCAACCAAGCTATCTCAACCACTTGCAGCTGGTTTTCCATGACAATGCATTAAGAGCAAAAAAGTACAAGATGAACTGAAGTACCACCATCAGAAATACTGTATTTCAACCAATATCCTGTGTGTATCACAGCTGCATCTCAAAAGACACTGATAGACATTATATCTTCTAAATGATGTTACTAAGATTCCCACATGATCATTCACAATCAAGTGGCATTTTTCCCAAAAGAGCAAATTATGCAACTGAAAGCACTTTAATATAGCACATGATCAATGAAAATTCTTCTAAAGTTGAGAATGTTGGGAATTTCACTTTAAATTTCTAGGGCAAATACAGTGCATTTTTGCAAAAATCTACAATGGATTTTATATGTGAGCTTACCAGAAAATATAAAAGTATACCGCAGTATATAAAAATTGTCATATGGGGCGTATTTGCAAGCAAAACTAGATAAATACAGAAAGCCAGCTGACCAGCTGGAAGCAGACTTGACTACAACGGGATGGAGAACCGACAACTGCAGCCTTCTCTGCAGTTACAGAAGTAATTCTTCAATTTCAGTAACTAATCTGCACTGAGAAACCAAAAGTAAAACTAAAAATGAAAAACAAACTGGTTTTCTTCTTTTCATCTCAAGAGTCATGAACAAGTTCTAGAGTTGTGGTTGGCACTAAAGGTCAAAATGTTTGTTGGTTATATTTTTAACTCTCTTCAGATATCTACTTGATGTGACATCAATCTTATCCTTTAACATCGGGCCATAGCAGATAATAAGGCTGAATTCAGAACTGTTGTTCTGCATTTTAATTGAATGTAATTTAGTAACAAAATAGAAGAACTGTCATGACAAAATGACCGCACATCTTGCTGATTGCTTTTTAAATCAATGGACCAATCTGCAAATGAATGGACCTTCATAGTTACTAGATTTACAAAATTACAACAAAAATAAAACCCTAAAACAACTAATATGTCTGAAATTCACAGATTTAAGAAAAAACTTCTAAAAGAAAATCCCTATTAATTTTGTTGATTATGAGAGAACTCACAATTGTAACTGTAGTTACTACTGCAAACGAGGCTCTTTAGAAGCTACTAACAACATTGTAAGTTGATTATATACATTTGTTTCAGATGCTTTACAGTACTTCACTTCAGAAGGATACTACCTTGACTCCACCACACTAACATGTTCTATATACATACTCTCATCATCCTTCAACCTCCTACAGCAGCTTCCGGAAATATGCCAATTGTTAGCCCACTTTCTTATGGAAGGATGAAAAATGTGTTTTCCATTAACAAAGGGAAGAGCAAAACCTGTCCCACACTTAAGACAAGCAAAATCAATTTGGCCCCAGTACTGGCAGATACAGGAAGACACCTCAAAACAAAGCCATCATCTCGGACATTAGGAATCAGTTCTTTACTGTGAGGATGGTAGAAGACTGGAACAGGTTACCCAGGGAAGGTGGTAGAGGCCTCATCTCTAGAGACATGCAAGGTCAGGCTTGATGGGGCTCTGAGCAACCTGATCTAGTTGGGCATGTACCCACTTACTTCAGAAGGCTGGACTAGATGACCTTTAAAGATCCCTTCTAACCCAGTGCATTCTATGATCTTTCAAAAGGTTAATGCCTTTCATGTTCTGCAAGACTAAGCATACTTTTAAAAAAAGGAACATTGTTCACAGACCCTTCAGAACAAAGGTTTGCCATGACAGCCAATATTCAGACACTTGCCATAACTACCAAATAATCATGATGAAGTTATTCCACAGAACTGGTCAGAACATAAGCAGTCTTCACATTACTGAAGTCTCTAAAGAAACAATAATCTCCTAGTTTGATAAATAAATGCCATATCTTTTTCACATTAAAGAAAAATGAAGACCTTCTTTTTGTATGTCTTGCCAAATGCAAGTCACCACAAATTTTACCTGTAGAGTTCACTTATGAACAAGCCTAAGAGGCCAGTCATGTGCAACATTGTCTAAATAATTTTGCGTCTTTAGTTACTGAAAAGTATGCTGTAGCCACAGTAAGGAAATACGTTGTCTTTACCCAAGCATTTTCAAATTGATGCATTATGCTTTAGAAAAGGAAAGAAGATTGAAAGGTCCACAAGGACAGACTACAGGAAAAGAGCAAAACATACAGGTCCAAACTGGAACAGAACGACACATTCTATCTACACCCTCACCTCCACTGCAACCTGAAAGGAAGACAGTGTACATTTTCTCTAAGGAAAAACAGGATTTTGACACACACACAAAAA
>WBNM01039607.1:0-30255 GCA_013399055.1 Ramphastos sulfuratus | reverse complement strand
AAAAAAAAAAAAAAAAAAAAAAAAAAAAAAAAAAAAGGCAGCTTATTTAAAAAGTGTCTCTGTAAAGCAAGCCAGGAGCCAGGGCCCGGGAGGGGACACGGGGCACAGGACTCCACGTGTCAACTGTTGGAGACGGAAAGAACGTATTAAAGTAAACAAAACCTCACACTTCTCGCGAACAGACGAGGACCGAACGGCTGCGCTGCCCTAGGCCTAGCGCCAGTGACACAGTGGGTGCTACGTGCTCAGGGAAGTGGGATTGGGCCCCACCTCAGTCAGCTATAAGGCTCAGAACACCGCCAGCAGCTAACAAACTTACTCCCTGCAACCCTACCGGCGGTCACCCATCTTGATGGCGGCAAGGGCGGGGCGCCCCGACCTACCTCCTCCCGCTCTGCTGCCGGCCGCTTCCGCCTGCCCGAAAAAAGCCGCGCTCCCGGCGGCCGCGCAGCATCCAATGAAAGACGAATTTTCCTCTCCGTCCCGCCGCTTCCGCGAATCGCAATCTTTCACATGGCCACCTGCCAATCCCGGCACTGTCCCCACCCATGGTATCCTCACAGGGACGCCCCGTTGAGCGCTTCCGCTCCGGCCCGGCCGCCGGAAGTGTGATGTGGCCGCGAGCGGGTCGCCATGGTAAGCGCGGGGCAGCGGGCGGGCAGGCGGGCGGGGGGCGCCTGGCGCCTGTCTCGCTCGGGTCACCGCGGGACTGGCACCGCTGCTGCCGCGCCACCCACCTAGCCGCCTCTGTAGCGAGAGCCGTTTCCTGGGCCCTGTGGCGCCCTAGGGGCCCCTCACATCCCTTCCAGGCCGCGCCTTTGAACCCTGTCAGAGGCCCTCCCTCCACTGCGGAGCAGCGTGCGAGCGGGAACGAAGCCGCCTCAGTTCCACCGTAAAGTCTTGCTTAGCAGTTAGTCTAGCAAGTAACGCAGCCGCCTCGTGTGCCATATTCCCTTTCCTGCCCTTTAGCTTGACAGATTTTCTGTCTCTGTTAGCCTAGCTAGAGTTTTACGTGGGGCAGCAGTCGTTGCTTTGAGCCACAGTGGCACGTTTGTCAGGATATTATTTCTGTCTTGATTTAATCGATATCTTCTTTGACGGTTTGCTTCTTTAGCAATGAGTGTAATCCTGACAGGGACTGCAGTTCTCGTTTTTTCAGGAATAATGCTAGAGGCCTTGGTCCTTTTGGTAATAAAAAATGTGAATGCTGTATATAGGATTGATCTAGAGGCTTACTAACATTGCCAGTGCTGTTTCCTGTGGTTTCTGGTTTGTGTTGGTTTTTTTTTTTTTATTCTACATACACAGAATATAAATGAAAGACTTTTACTGGGATTAGAGTTGAAGTTGTTCTGTGAAGTAATACTTCTCGGGTAAAGGGAAGATCTTATGAGCAGTGCAGATACATTGTTTTAAAATTAGAAGAAAGGAATACGTGAGAGAAGAGAGGTTTCAGTGTGCAACTAAAAATTTTTATGCAAGTTCCCTTCAGTACGGAATTACTAAGATGAACGTTTTCAGAACTCAGAATCACAAAGTGGTTTGGCTTAGAAGGGGACCTTTAAAAATCACATAGTCCACCGGCTTGTTGTGGCCAGGGTCAGCCTTTCACTAGAACAGGTAGCTCGAAGCCCTATCCAAATTGATCTTGACAGGTTAACCTACACCAATGATGTATATTATGCAACTTCCACTGAACCTTTTTGTGATTCCCCTGTATTTATTAAAAGATTCATATCTCTTGAACTTTCTTACGCTTCAGTTCAAAAGGAGTTCTTAGGCTCCAGATCTTGTCATCAGCAGGAAATTGCTGGAAGTTGCTCACCTGAGCATTCTTTGGCAGGTCTTTAGATGAAGCTGTTCTAATCTGTGGCTTCAAGCAGCAAACCAAAGGGTTTTTATGGTAAGAGGCATAAGTTATCTCAAAGGATCTAAACTAAACATACAGAAAACAAGAGAAGTGAATACCTCACCTCTAATCAATGCCTTGAAAAGGCAGATAATATAGTACAGCATCACCTCACTATTCTTTATAGTACTTAAAAGGATCTGAGATTGTAAAATTGAAGAAAAAAAGGGCAAGTGAATCTCAATAACCAGTAAAACTTTTCCATTGCTTAGTTTAGCCTTGAAATACAACCTTATATTTGTATCTATCAGAAATATTATGGAAAAATGTGCAAAATTTTCTGAGAATTTTTCTCACCACTTGTATGTGTTTGCTTGTTAGAGGTTAGTCTCTTTGCTTCAAGCAACTTGAAATAAGATAGAATATTCGAGAGGTTTTTCTTGTTATTTTTACATCAAAGCAGGTGAAAATAAGATTCTTCTGCCTCCCAGTGTTTGAATTCGCACAGGGAAAACCAATAACCTTCATGGTATACCCAGAACTTTAAATTCTTTGTGATTCTACCTCTGGCACCATGTCTCTTTAGGAAAAAAAGTTGTCTTACGGGGTTAACCCTCACAAGCTGTAGTTAATGACATTTTTTTTGAACTCACGCTTTAAGATAGGAAGCAACCGCTGTCTGTGTGTTGTCAAATGGACAAGAGTAGAGCTACACCTCAAATTTGTTCTCTTTCTCCAAAGAAAATGAGCTGCAACTGTGTTAAGCCAGTGGCTCCATGAATAACGTGATTTTTGAAGCATAATTTCCAAAGGACTCTATCCCTTGGAACTTTCCATTCCATCGTCTCCCAGGCTTCCTTTCTGCATCCTTACTATGCAAGTCAAAGCTTGTGCTGGGTGAAGAGCCAGCTACTGCCAAACAGTTATATCTACATATGTAGATATATATAAGCACAACTTGTGTTTCTCTTTTTTTTTCCTGTTCACTGCCACCGAGTAGTGAAAAAAGTCTTTTAACTTGAACCAACTTTGAAAGCATGCAGGATGTGCTCAATGAGTAAAGGTTTACAAGAAACAGAAAAGATGCATAAAATGACACAGCTGTTTATTTAAAAGAAGAATATGTATTGTTTACTGACTTCCACAAATCATTTTGCCAATTTATGCTGTCAACATTTGGAATTTTGTATCCGAAAACTCAACCAAACTGTTCCTAGTGGTGTTGAAAAATTTGCCACGCACACGTGGAGTGGTGGGTGGAAAGAAGAAAGAAGTCTAAAGTAACATTAGAATTAATTATGAGCATTTCACCTGCTGAAGGAGTCTTCTTCACTTTCCTCTCTAGGAAAAATGTGCAATTGCAGCCGAACATGACTACATGTACAAAAACCGTTTTGGTAGATATTTTTTGTCTGTCTTTCCCATTACTCTGTGGTTTGGACTGACCTTGAGCCTCCTGTTACTGCTGAAAATCTGATTTGGGAACTTTCTGTGAGGACACAGTCTTTGTGGCTGTCTTCGAATGGTGTTTATCAAAGAAAATTGCTCATACAACCAGTTGTAAAAAACATTCATTAGTAAATATTGATCCAGCCCAAGCTCTCAGATATAAACATATCAGAATCTGGGACACGTTTCTGCAAATGAGCTTTCAGGAGCCTTTATGTACAATGTTTTATATTTGTCTGATTCAAAGTTCCAAGGAGGAATCAAGCCTGATTCAGATTTGCTTAATAGTTTTTACCATGGCCTAAAGGTAGATAGGATTAAAAACATCTCCTAGTTCATCTTACAGTCTTAAAAATGTCTTTGTATTTTGGATTTATTTTGGAGTAATGACTGGCAACTTTTTGCATGTCAGTGTAACAATGCCATTAGGCATTGCATTTTTGAAATAAGCAATTAGACTTTCAGGGAGTTACAGCTTCAGTAACACGTTTTTCATCTGATAAAGCCATTGGTACCCAGCTAATTTAGTTTTGCAGGTGATGTGAGGATTTTACTTTTGTGCAAAATCTGTAATGTAAGAAGATGCTAGGACCTCCTTTACCACCACTCGTGCAGTGACTGATTCCCATCCCAGCGTTCAATACTTGTTGGCCCCCATGCTCTTAGCAGCGGGAGTCAACATTGATAATTGGTGAGAAAGTGAGAAGGATCTGCTCTCCATATACCTTTCCTCGCAGCACAATAACAAGGTGGTCAGAATTGAAAAGTGGACAGGAAAGGAGAAACAGGAGACACAGTTTGGCTAGGTAGGGACATGTACTACACTGGTATTGGTGCTTAGTAAATCGCGTGACCTGTACCTGCTCTTGTAGATAGAACTGCTGCTGTGGAGTGAGCATGTTGTGAGTTGCTAATTGAAGTGTTTGGTATAGGTTCTTCTGGGTCAGTTTACAAGATTTCATCTGCCATTGTAATACACATCTCTTGACCTGATTTGGTAACAATAGGAGGCAATAAGTCTAATTTTACAAAATTTCCTACATATCTGACCTGTCCAGGCATGACACCAGTTGTGAGAAACCATCTCTCTGCTGAGTGCTGAGCAGTTCTTACCAAGAATCTTTGGGATTCTGTCTACTATTCAACATCGTATTTTTATTCAGTAATAGCAAGAGAGTGGGGAATCACGTTTTTCTGCAGCCCATTTGCAATTATTAGTGAGCTGATTAAACACTAAAATTTCCACTCAGATAAATTCTTACATTAAAGAAAAAAGCAGTCATGAACAAGTCGGTGTCACATCTTGCTAAAACCAGGAAACATCTCACAGCTGCTGAGAATTCAAACCATGCACCTGAACCTCTACAGAGGTGCTGTAGGCCTAACCAGTGTCACAGGACATGAGAAACTTATCAGAGCTTTTCATTATTTGACTAAGTATGCTTTTTTCCTGATAAAGAAGTATTTCTCATTTTTAAAAGAGCCAGTTCTAGTATTAGTGCACCAAAAAAGTGTATATATGGTATGCACAAATTTTTTGTTTTGTATTCTTAGATAATTTGAAAAATAAGCTTCTTTGCAGCTTTTAGAACAGAAAGAATATGTCAACTCTTTTCCGTGTGCCACAAGTAAAGGAAAAGAGGGGAGTAGAGCAGAGACAAAGATCTGCAAAATTACAAGCTAGAGAGTCTGGAAAGATGTGGAGGAAAAGAGATCTTTTACTGCCACGTCTAACATAAGTCTGTGCTTTTTTAATAAATATGTGAACATGCACACCTGTGTGTTACAGTAATCCTGGTAAAAAGCTTAATATTTTAACTTTATTACAAGATTTTTTTGATTAAGTGCTGTGCCTGCTAGCTGCTTAAACCAAAAAAATCAATTTTGAAAATGTTGTATTGGGGCAAAGAGGAATTCAAGTGAGCATGGAATTTCACCATCACCCTGAGGTGACGCTTTAGTGTTGGTCTATGGATTTGAACTGCGTTTAAAAAAAAAATCTAAAAGTGTTAAAGAGAACCTTTGTGGGAGAGGACAACTGTTTCCATCTGTTAACTCATTGTCTAATTGGTTAAAAAGATTGTCTTCAACAGCTGACTGAGAAGTATACATGTTAGTTCCGATATGCTGTTCTTGCCATTTCAATTAGATATCTTTGAGAAAGGCCTGAAGATACCCCATTAATCTAATCAAGCCTTAGTCTAAATTCTATGAATGCAAAAATAGTTGTTATAGACAGAACTTTGACTATTTTGGACAGAATGGGTAAAAAGCATTAAATAATGTGCTTAAATTCCTTCCCAACTTAATACTGAGGTGAATGTTCAGAAAAACCCTATTCCTGTTGGAGCAACCAGTAGCTGCTATCTGAGCAGTATTTGGATACTTAGTAAGTACAAACTGATTTTGTCTAAACACCTCTTGCTTAGTTCTTTGTTACAGTTTTTGCCAGTAAGCACTTCAAACTTTACTAATTTGCAAATGTTGTGTTTTTCTTGTTGTAATTAGTGTGCCTCTTTTACAAATGCTTATTTTCCATTCATTTTCATCTGATTACATTTGACAGCAGTAGGAAAACAAATTATTTCAGGATAGGTTGGAAGATAATTGCGTGCATGTTTTAATTAATTTTTAGCAATTCCTTTGACCTTTACATAGTCCTGCATGTTTTATTCCCTTTTATCTTTTTTCCAGTATTATACTTAGATCTAAATTAGATTTAGATTGGGGAAATACGAATTGCAGTATCTAATGGAAACTTTAGATAATAAACATTTTCTCTTTCAGCTGTTTCAGAAGCCCTTCATTAAAATTTCAGGTTGATTCCACCTTTTTGTGATGGGATTTGAATCTGACATTGCTGTTTGCATGTAGACTTCCACATTTTTATCAGCTCTTGCTTCACCACCGTTTAACTACAGCGTAAGATCTTGCTCATGGCAGCTAAACAACCGGATATGAGCATTTGTTTTCTTGGTTCCAGATAACATAGTCATCCATCAATTTTATAATATCAAGGAGGAAAAGAGAAAATAAAACTGTTGTAGAAAGATTGTGTGTATGTTCTGCAGCATATTACGCAAATGTGGTTATCGTTTCTTTAGAATATTCTAATAATTTATCTGTGTTTGCCCACATAATGATTATTATAAGAGTAACCACAGGGCAAAGTTTAACAACTTGCTGGCATGACAATGGCCTCTTTTTATAGCATGCACAAATGAAATCATGGTCATACTGCAATCAGAGCTAAGAGTGATCATTTTGCAAATGTTGTAAGTCTAAGGAAGATTAAACTTTGGTTTCAGTGTTACGTCTGTTAGGATAAACTGGAAGAGCTTTTGTTTTAGATTTTCTACCAACTCGGGGACCACAGTATGTAGTTTATGTTCTCTTTCATGTTTTTTTCCCACAAGAACCATGGTATCAGCTGGTTTATTTTAAATGAAAGTGTACAAGGCAAGAGGAAATTCAGCAGGTCATTCCGTGATGCATACAGTTGCATCAGAGCTTATGATCTGATTTATTTCAGTGTTATCCTTAAGTAGATAATTCTGTGATGCTTGCTACAAAGACATGGAACAAAACTATCAAAATCAGAGAATATAGAGGTGATGGGGCAACCAAAAAGCAGAGAGCTAAATCGAAATCAGAGTTAAGACCTTTGGAGCATAAAGGTGGTGAAGCACTGGAACAGGTTGCCCATGGAAGGTGGTTGAGGCCTCATCCCAAGAGATATTCAAGACGAGGCTCAATGGGGCTCTGGGCAACCTGATATAGTTGAGGATCTTCCTGCTTACTGCAGGAAGAGTGGGACTAGATGGTGTTTGGAGGTGCCTTCCAACCCAAGCCATTCTATGATTCTGTCTCTGCTAAGGCTGAATACTCATTGACCTGTGATTGCTAAAAATGTAAGAGTCATCTGAATGAGCCCTTCCTTTCAGCACATTAATACTCCTGTAAAAAGTTCAAGAACTGTTGATAACCATAATCCTGAGCTGCCTTTTTTTTTTTCTTCTTCTCACCAAGAGTAGTAAATTTAATGCTGACTAGATTGCAAGAGTCACACTATCTATAATCAGATCGGCAGGGTCTTTGCAAGTGTTATGGCCTATCAGAATTCCCTTTTTCAACCATGCAGAAAAAATTTCACTCTAAATCAACATTTACTAAAGTGTATTAAAATTTAGCTCATTCTTTGTGTATTTAAACCTTGATTACTCTGTACTATTCCACAAATTTCTTTTTACTCCATTTACAAGCTCTTCCTTGCCTCTGTCCTCACTCCAGAAAAGGGAGCTGCTGCTCCATCTCCTGCTGCTTTGTTGTAGCAGACTCACAAATGGCATATTCCAGAGGCAACTGGAAACTTCCTCTAGTAACTCCCTGTTTTGCCCTAGTGTCCCCTTTGCTGACAGCTACACTGCTCAGATGCAGACCTTGATGGAAGTACATTCAAATGTCTGTAACTGTAACATTTGTCTTCTAACTACCACATACTCACATGAGTTTTTCTAATATTTGCTATCACTGGTAATGTGAACACAAGAAAATTCTCAAGAGTATTCCTTCTTTATTTCTGTGGTGTATTATATGGAATTATTTTTACTGAGATACGGTATGATCAGGGAAGTAATATTGAGGTATTCTTTAAGGTCTAATCTTGGGAAGGATTTAAAAGAGCCTTTGGGCGTGTAGCTCTCAAAGCTAAAATACACGGTCTTAAATTTCTAAAGACAAAAAAAACTTGCTGTTGCAAGTTCTACCGAACAGAATACCTCATTAGTGCTGCAGGTGATGGGATAGTGCTCCACAACTATGTGAAGACAGCACATAGTAGAAAGTGGGGTGGGGGAGAACATGTAATTAGTTAAGTAACACAGAATGTAACGACTGACATGTTTCCTCCATGTCAGAAGTGTACCAAATGTGGATGTAGAAAATTTCAGTGTATATAGTTAAAGACATAGCTTGCACTGTCTAAAACAATAAAATACCAGTGCTGATTCTTTTCTGCATTTGCAATCTGAGTATTGTGAAGTTAGTTGTCTTTTCACCAATCTAAAAGCATCAGTTTCTCTATGTGCTGAAAATGAGACTCACAGGGTCTACATGGAGCTAGTAAACATGTTTGAAAATTTTTCGTTTATTACTTTTGGATCAGAAGATCCTGGTTTAACCAAGTGAACTATTGTCCATCTAGATTGCAACATTTTCTAAATGGTTTGGTATGTGAACGCAGCATTTTTAATAAAGATTCCAAGCAATGTATAACTTGTGTAGCAGTTTTTAATTATATACATTCCAGCAGCTGAATCTAAGTTGCCTGTTTTCTGTAAATTCAGCTGAACCATAAGAATTACTTCAGATAGGAAATTTGAAGCCATCTATTTCAGCAATATTTTTTTATTTACAGTTTAATATTGTAAGCAAAACTTTTAATATGCATGTCTGTCCTTTCAAAATGAGTATCTAGATAAATGTGTCATTCAGAGCATGTTTCATTGTAAGGGCATCTGTAATTGCAGCAATGCCCTACACTGCATATCTGGAGAAACACATGAAGAGCCCAACAAAGAACAATTATATGCTTCCCCTATACACATCTCATAAGTATACATTTACAGTCCCTGCTGAAGAGGAAGCAAGTGTGCCTTTCTGCCATTTTTGTATGTTGAAGTACCCAATACCACCACCCTCCTTGGGAAGCAGCTGCATAAGAAAGCTTGCCGGAATTTATGGGAACCGAATTCTGGCAGGCACTGTGCTATGAGACGTTGAGAGCAGCTGTCTCTCCCAGAGGACTGATCAAATTAATCAGTTGATAGGGAGTATCTGGCTTTGTTGAGAGGCAGCCTCTCCTGGATCCGGCCCTGTCGCGTTCCTAGACCCACAGGAGCCAGGAGACGCTGCCTTTCATAAGTTGGAAGAGTTGTCTCTGGAGGGGGATTTGAGAGTTCCCTAGTTTCTGAAATGGGCAACAGCTTGTGCCTTGTGCAAAGGCAAGAGTCCACTGATAATGGTGGGCAGCTTTTTGTCCTTTTTGAATAATCAGTCCGTTATTTACAATGCTGTAGAACAGAAATGCTGACTGAACTAGCTAAACTAAAATACTGGAATCATTAATAGTTTGAATAGGAAAGGACCTTTAAGGGTCCTCAAGTCCAACCTGCTTGTAGCGAGCAGGGATATCTATTAGATCAGGTTGCCAAGACCCCTGTCCAACTTGATTTTGAATGCTTTCAGAGATGGGGCTTCTACCACCTCTCTGGACAGCCTGTGTCAGTGTTTTACCACGCTCACTGTTAAAAAATTTTCTCCTATGTAACCTGAATTTCCTCTCTTCTAGTTTAAAGCTAACTCCTCTGTTCTATCACAATAGGACAGCTGAAAAGCCTGTCCTCTTTCTTATAGGCTCCTGTTAAGTACTGGAAGGCCACAAAGAGGTCTTCTTCAGGCTGAACAACCCCTAGCTAAACCATGTTTTTCCCGATACTGTGGCTTAGAAGAAAAGCATGTAGCCACACGTTGAGGGTCTGAGAACTGGCTTTGGGTGCTGGATCACCACTCCACCCCTCTTCTCTACATTCTTAAACACCACAGAAGCCTTCCCACATACCAGCTATGTGTATCTGTAATTTACTCTTTACATTTCTCCACTGTCTACCTTCTCTCTGATTCCTAATACCATGTTTTCGCTCTGTTCCCTCTTTTTTCTCTCAAGCTGTAGTTGTAGAAAGGGCATGAGGAATGAGGGAAGTGTCTTGGGTGTATTGCTTCTACAGAAGGATAGCTGATTCAAGAAAGTTTCTGCTCTGGGCAGAAGTAAAGGGAAGATTAGCCTGCCCACTCCAGCTGTTAGTGCTCCCTTTGAAAACATACCCTTGAGGATGCCAAGTCTCATATAGGCTGCAGAGGCAGAGTTGTTCCATTATTCCTTGACCCTCTCTGTGGTGTTCCTTCTTAATGTATAGCTCTACACCCACAGGTGGCCTGTTGGACCTTGTTACCTTAGATGTATAAATTGCCTTGTGTAGTTAGCCCTCTCTAATGCATGTATTCAAGTTAGCAGTTGTGTGCATATTCTGGTATTGCTTCATTTGATTCATAGAAACTTCTACATATGCTAAGGATAGTTTTTTGTTGTTGTTTGAAGGTTTTAGATCTCCATATCGGGAGGATCATGGATGATAAAATTACTTTGTGTCTACTAGAGCTTCTCACCTGTATTTGTTGTTAATGCAATGCCAATCTGAAATATCATGGGGTTTGTCTCTTAATAAGTTTGTTCTTAACTATTTAGAGAAATTTGATTATCACAGCTTCAAAACATTAGAATTTTGTGACGTACTGGGGAAGTGCATTTAGACAAACAGGCTGTGGAAATGAGTGCTCTGGTGTCTGCTGTAAATCCCACTGAGTTTGAAGAAGGAAACTTCAGCATAATAACCCTTCATATGTTCTGAACACTTCATTAAATACAACCACTAAGCTTTCTTGGTTGAGCAGTGTGAGAAAATGTGAGGTATTTAGACACAAATTTATCAGAATTCCAGAATGATGGTTGAGTTTTTGCATTTGTTATGCCTTTTTTTAAATTTTTTTTTTTATAATTCAGACTAAATAGGATTTGCTAGTGAGGGTGACTGAGCAAAGGTAAAATTAGACTGCTTGATGTAAGCAATTGCCTAGTGTACTACCTGGTGCTGGTAAGTTGACCAAAATGTCAGCTGAGACACGCTAAGTTAAAAACAAACAATAAAAATTAAATTATAAAACTGCAGCTTAATGCTTCATGCAGCTGGAATATTTTCACACTGCAAGAAGAGTCAGTCTCAGATTTGGAACAAATTATTAGAAGGTGCACATCACAAGGCCTATTAGGCTAAACTTTTCAGTGAACCTATTGGGAAAAAAAAATCTAAGATGTTGCTAGTGCATAAATTTTTTGAATGGTGTGGCCCTTGCTGGAAGTCAGCATCAGCCATCTTACAGACAGATTTTTGTACTTGCTTATGTAGTTACAGCAGTGCTTAGACTTCTGGAAAACATTGCTTCATGTAAGCAGTTACAGTTGCTTATGAGTTAATGATTAAAGAACATGTTTGCCAAACAAGACTCAGACTTTAGAAAAAAAAGTGTTTCTGAGATGCACTTACTGCATATTACTGATATTTTAAACTAGCAAATAGCCAGATGCTGTAGTAGTTTCTCAGTAATTGTTTCATCTTACTGCCAGTAAGCAGATTAGTTTTTGAGCAAACAATAGAACTTCTTCATCCTAAGGCAATTCCTCCATTTGTCCAGCATTTTCCATATAACTTGTACTTCTAAAACTGTTTACAATGAAGAAGTTTTAAACTTAAAAGGTGATTTGATAATAGAACTAAGTTATCTTCTGAAGTTCAGTTATTCTTAATTGTGCATCTTTTTATAAATCTCTTGAATTTTGGATGTAATCTTCCTAAAGCAATTCTCCTCAAAATTTTTTGTTATTCTCTGTCTTGACTGCCACTGGTTTATTTGTCAAATACTCTTCACCTCCACCTTCACCAACGTATTCTGCAATTACACGTATTCCTGGCCAAGGGCGAACATCTGTTTTCTCTAACTCTTAGCCTGCTGCTAATAGGTTTCCACAGACTGGCTTTCAAACAGATGCTGGAGAGCAAAACTGTAAGGTTGCCATTTTGCCTGATATTTCTTTACTCTTTTATACCGTAGATTTCATTTTTGTTTTTAATAGGTATTGTATGGAGGCATCAGCTGTTTCCTCCAATTTATGCAGTGAGAGAAGTTTTGTACTGAAAAAATGTAATAATTATTTTCTGATTTTCTTCTGCAGTCTGCCATCTTCAACTTTCAGAGTCTACTGACTGTAATCTTGCTGCTCATATGTACATGCGCCTATATCAGATCCTTGGCTCCCAGCTTACTGGACAAAAACAAAACTGGGTATGTAGTCTGATCATTTTAAACATGCTCAAGCTGTTTGGTTTTAGCTACAATGTCTTAGTATCTCATAATAGTCCATGATAATACAGATCCTAATTTGAAATTCTTCTTTAAAGATAAAAATCTTAATTTTGTATCTTACAGTAGAATGCAATAAGGTATTTGCAAGCACTTAGTTACAATTTTATAGTAAGAATTTAACAACTAACAAAGCCAGCTAATACTGCTTCATTAGGTGTTTTCTAGGCTTGCAAATTTCTTTCTAGATGCTTATTAAAGATACAGAATGAGTGACAGAAAATATTTTCCTACATACAGCTCTTACTGTAAGGATTTATTTTTTTATTCTTAGGATAGGCAAGAAAACGTTAACAACAGATGTTGCCTTCTAGTTTGTTTTCAAGATAGGCATCTTAAAACACAGCTTTAGCAATAATCTGTAACTAAAAGTACTATTTTTTTTTTTTTTAATGTGCGACACTGTCCTTAACGTATGATCCCTTTAAGTCAGTGTTTTGTAGTCTCTAAGATGAAGGAATTTGTAGAAGATTTTTTGAAATCTTCTACAAAACCTAACCTCATTTTTTTGTCCTTTGGTGACTAATTTAATGTCTCACTTCTGTTCCTAAAGCATGTGTTTCTAGGTGACCAGTGTTTTTCTCCTTTGTGTTCTGTTTTCTCCTGGAATGTGCTTAATGTTGCAAAGCCAATACTGCTGCAAAACAGTTCTCCTCTTCTGTGCTCAGGAGCACAATTTTTGAGGTAGTGGCAAATGGAGACACCCATAGAGCCAAATCTGGGCTTCACTGATGCTCTTAGTATCTACTCACCTTACGGCATACAAAGAATGTGACTGTGTTGGGTACAGTCAGTGATATGCAGAACTGTGATTTAAATGATGTGATTTTAAAGTAATGATTGGGCAGTTTTTACTGAGAAACCACTGGGGCCATCCATAGTACTTCAGTAGTACTGTCACCAAAGGCTAATACAAAGAAGATAGTATTTGTAGGAGGTACTTCTAGATGGTGCTGGAAAAACCAGCAGACTTTTGGATGCTGAGTGCTTGACTTGTCCACTTTTTCTGTTAGATCATTTGCTATTAAAGAAATTGTTTTTTCCCCTAAATACCTTCTGTCACTTCTGCATTTAATTTTCAGGAAAAATGTGAAGTTCTAAGTAGACTCTTGTCACCACAGTAAGATCCTGAGTGTGTCTTCTGAAAACCTTTGTTGTAATTTACCTCTGGAATTGCTATTTTATCACACAGGTGTTCTTTCAGGTATGTGAGATGCCCAGGGTATGCCAGCTTTTTTTCTGTTTGGAGTTCAGTATGCTTGGGTCCTTTCATTTGAGGCTGTGAGGTTGCCGCTGACACCAGAGAATTATTTTGATAAAAGATGGAAGGAAAGGGTGACTTCATGAAAGACTTGGAGGGGCAAGGGGAATTTGAGTGTCTGCTAGTGGAAGATAAGAACAATAGTCAATGAGGTATACACAGAAGTAAGAATATTTATTTTACTGATTAAAATTTTAGTGCTGTTTTTGGCAAGGAGTATTTCCTTTAATCTGGAGCTATTCTGTTTATTCTTAAGGCAAATCTGTCTGGAGTACAATAGAACTCTCTTCTTAAAATGTTTTCAAAGGGTGCTGACACAGTGGAGGAGCTGGGTGTTTGATCTGTTGGTTCATATTTATATAGATGTTGGACATACTGTTTTATTTTTGTTTTATATATATGTATGTAGACTACTTTGTACCCGAGAATAAAATGTTGGCCTGGAAGCAATGAAATTTGTTTCCTGAATAGTAGATGTTTACATGGAGCTCATATGCTGTTAAACCCGTGCCCCTCTTCACTAACATGTTCCATGCTCAAATGGAAATGTCTAGACATACTGGATAAAATAAATTCTAGTGATATGTCATTTTACCACAGAGATGATCTTATCTCATTATTCCTACTCCAATTTAATAGCATTTAAAAAGTAGCAATAAAATACTAAAGTGGCAGGCAAAATGTTGATAGTAATTCACAGTATTTCTGACTGAGTGGTAACTTTGGTGAAAATTTAAGTCTGTTGATAGTAAGTAAAGAAACATGTTTCTGGTTGTTGAAAAACTGTGTTGCAAAACGATGTCACCCATTCTCATAACACTGTATTTCATCCTGTTGACTTCTGCAAAAATATGTCTTTGCCTACCAAGCCAAACAGAATTTCAAACCTTCATTTTCCCTGACATATCTTGAGTGTTTCCATCTGCTTTGCGCTGAGCAATAGGTTTTAAGGTTGGGAAAGCAAGCAGAGATTCAGCGTTTCATGCTAACCAGAGGAAAATGTGCACCACAAACATCATTCCCTTCTCCCTGCTAACCAGAAAGATATGTTCAGTTGCATGCAGCAGAGATTTCCTTTGACTTGCCATAAGCGTTGCAGTGGGGTATCTCTCACACTCCCTCCTGCAGTGGCAGGGAGCTGTCCTGGTAAACACATGGTAGCTGCATTTTGCAAAGTCTAAAGCCCCACTAGCTGAGTTTTCATTTCTTTAGATTTTTTTGTGCTCCAGATAACCAACGCAACTTTTCATAGTCAGTGCTTTTAACATTGAAAGTCAGGAGTACACAGCAGCATATGCATGACTTGTGACTGCCAGAAAACAGCACATCTGCAAGTCATGTTTCAGCTGCATCTAAACAAGGATGGAGGGGAGAATAGAGAACAGTGCAACTGCTTTGAGTACTTGTTTCAGGAGGAATTACTTTGGAGCAGATTCATTCAAGACAGCATCATTTCTGTAGTAATCAAACAGGTTTTGACTTGAAGAGGTGCATGTTACACACCTGAGATGAGATGAACAGTAATGGAAAAAATCAGGACAGCAGAAAGCCTGCAGAAGAATTTCTTCCAGAGAGACCTCTCCTGTTCATCCAGAGGCTGTGACTGTAGCTGTTCAGAAGGCCCAGGTTTCAATTTGCTTTCACTTAGCAGCAAACAGTGGGCAAACAGATGTACTGAGCTGTTCCAAGAGCAGCCCAAGCCTTTTAAAAAGATTCTATTTGTCATCTGTTGGAAGGCTTGTCAGTCCTCATGTCAGTGGTGACTTTAGGCTCATAAATTGTTAACTGCAATAAGGATAGCTGATGAAACTCATATTGTAACTGGTTTGTACCTCCCACATCAGAAAGGCAAATTTATATTTTCACCAAGAAGGGAGTTTTCTAGACCTAGGAACAATGTACAGTGCTTCAGTTACAACTTGTTACACAGAGTCAAAAAAATCCTGAAAAGCCAAAGAAATTACCTTGCTGAGGTTGCGAGGGAAATTCAGCAGATTTCTAGGCTGCCTGAAGGTGTTAATACTCTGTTTTCCTGCTTAGGATTCTTCAAATATGCATTTGAAAAGTAATGTTTTATTTATTTGAGTTCTCAAGAACATTTTTGAGAGATAGCAACATAATGAACTTTTTGTCTTGGTTTTACAGCATGCAACCTGTGATCGTGATTTTATAGAGAGTTGACAACAGTTTCAAGTCTTAACTGTCATCTACTCAGTAGCATGGGGTTGCACCTTTTGCTGTATAAGATTTACACATTAAAGCCTTTTTATTAAGCTGCATTTTCAAAAAGTGCATTGTTGTCTTGAGATTGTTTTACTTTATGACCACTTTGCCTGATAAAGTGTGGTGGTCTGTTTGAAAGATTATTACTTCTGCTTATGGAGCTATATAAAAACAGTGAAAAAAAAATAAGAACTTCGACTATACAGAAATACTTTTGGCTTGAGGTAGAACAATCTAAAACACAAACAGGAAAATGCTGGAGTGCTGTTGACAATAATCTGGTCAGCAAGACATGCATCAGTCAAAAAGCATTTCATCTGACATTGAAGTGAACTCAGTCACTTGCTACCACTTAGAGCACTTAGTTCTCACCTGTGCAGCACTCGGATCTTTATTTCAGAAATAAAAGGGAGTCTGCTAAATGGAGAGAGAGAGGAATGCTGAAGTAAAGTAAGACCATAAAAGAGGTCATAAAATATGAAGCAGTGCAGAAATTATTTTTTTTAAAGTGAATGATATGTTGACTCAAAGTATGCAGAACAAGTGTCCCAAAATTACCTATCTGCATTTGAGTAGGAAAAAATAGGCAACTGCTAGAGCCCAAGAAAAGAGGAAGACAGGTAATCAAACCATTGTGGGTACAGCTTCAGAGCACTGTGGGAAAGCACTTGGAGAATTGCCATCACAGCAGGTAGTAGGTAGAACCCCACAAATAATGTCAACTGAAGTTACTGATAAACATACCAGGAGAAGGAGGAAAACTAATTAGGGTTTTGGTTTTTTTTTAAGTCCATAAAGATCTATGTTATTTATTTATAAATAGACAATATAGTTGAATCCAGATGTTTTTACTGCATTGAAACCAGTCATCGNACCTTACCATTCTATGATCCATACTGTGAAGGAAGCCTGGTTGTGTGCAAGCTTTCTGTACGATTTTGATCAATATTTGAAAGGCTGAAAGCTGGCTTCTAATTCAGGATACTTCAGTATTCTTCCTCCTCAGATTTTGAAGCAGTCACTGCTCTTGTTACTCTTGAGCAGTCAGTAGGAGACTGTGTTAGTAACACAGAGAAGTTACAAATTTGTGACATACATGTTTGTACATCCCTTTCAGTGTGGTCTGAAAAGCTAATTCCTGCTTTTTTCCCTTTGCTTCTTCACTTTGTAAGAATGAAAGTGCTGAGCAAGCACCATTAGAGAGACATGAGCAAGGTAAACCTTAGTAAAAGAATAAAAACAGACCTGAAGAATTTTGTTACTTTTTTCAACACAATTTGTTTATATCATGTTACACCTATAAACAGGTGCTAGAAAAGGCATTATTATTTACTATTGCTAAGGGAAATACAAAAGAGAAACTGCAAAGCATTAGATTTGAAGTACTCAGGTTTACCATATCTCATACCTACAGGAAAATGTGCTGCAAAATCTTAACGTGAAAGGTTTCCCATACACAGTGACACAGAGGCCCGTGGATATTTCCTACTGGAGTGTGGTTGTTCACTCATTTTTCTTCACATAATTTTCTGTCTGGAGTACTTTAATGTAAAACTCTGATTAAATCCTTAGATTTGGAGCACAGCCTGAGTAAACACATCTTTTTCTTGCTAGACTTAGAGAGGACTTCGACATTTGTTTAGTTCATATCTTGTACCTTTCTGGTGTTTTCTGATGTCAAGAAGAGTGCCGTGTTGATAATCTACAGCTAATTTGGATTTGTTTAACATAGAAGAAAGAAAATCAGCTGATGTAAATTATTTTATTAAACAAAGAACCTAATTAATTTATTCTGTCTCTACAGGCTACTGGGAATATTCTGGAAATGCGCCAGGATTGGTAATTTTTTTTACTTTGAACCTAAGAGTAGTGCTTTTTCTTGAATATGCATTATTTATTAGGAGAATATTTGCATGTGACAATGAAACCCATACTTATACCTCATCTTTAAATGCAGGATTTTCCTCTGTGCAATATCCTTAACATCATAGAAGCCTGCACTTACTAGTATCAACATTATATAAGTGGTGTTATATTTATAGAAGTCTTCTGCTCTCCATGAAGTAACCAAGGGCATACTTCTTACTAACATAGTAGGAAGTCAATGATTCCTTATAAATTGCTGTCTATTTGAAATTCTGATGGACTCTACTGGCAAAAAGGTAGATATTTACCTTATAGTAATAAAAAAACCCCATAGAATTCATAATGCAGTACAGTTCTGTTTAATTATAAATCTCTTTCCTCTCTTTAGTTAGCTTCTCTGAACTTTGGAATTACACCAAGCTCTTGGTGTCAAGTTGAATCTCTGTGCAGGCTATCAGCTCAATCTGATTTTAGTCATTTTCCCAAACATTGATATTTTTATTTATTTTAGTCCTTGCCCTGAAATCATTTTGAGAAAGAAATGGGAATACACAATAGAAGTTCAGTCTTAGAATTAAATTGTATCCAAGATTTTGAGGCAAAATTACAAATCCATCAAAATGGTGTTCTTCAAATTTCATTGTTCATGCAGAGCAGAAACACTGAACTTATAATTCTAGGTCTTCCTGCTTATCATTGAACCTAAAAGAAAAATGTATGGTTCCCTTTTCTGCATTCTCAGGCTTTGAAAGGGACATGACGTACCTTTTTCAGTATGTCAGAAATCATTGACACATAACCCAGGGTTTTGTGAAGACCTGTTCTTAAAATGATTTGAGACATTGCCCTATTTAGATAATAGCAGACCCAATTTTAGTATGGTAATTGAAATATACCGGTGAGTTGGCAGCTGTCAGAAATTAATTTTGAGCTATGCCACCAAAATCAAATGTAAAAATTCAACTGCATTAAGGTTTGTATAAGGTTGAAGAGAACACCTTTCCTTGCTATTATCTTCTTTATAGTCAATTAAGCACAAGCATATTTTTTTCCTTTTAGCCATGTACAACAAACAGTTAAAAAAACTATTTAAAAGAGTACACAGACGTTTTTATGAGGTCCTTGTCAACTTAATAAAGCTAAGAACTGCAGTTGATCTGAAATACAGTCTCGTTTTCCCACCATGTAGTATTGTTAACATATTCGCATCTGCTGCATCCAAAGCCATACATGCACTCTTCTGCTCCATGCTGAACTGTTCATTTTTTTTCCTGTAAAACACTTCATTTCTTTTCTGCTTACATCTAGAGTGATCCGTTGTGACTTTCTCTGAGACTAACAGATGAGAAGTTATCATCTTAATGTTCCTTCTCAACATTTCCTTATGTAACGCTACCATATCCTCAGTATGGGCATGTAGGAAGTGTAGCCTTTTAAAATTGAAAATACCTACTGGCTTCCTTTATGTTTAACTTGCCCACTATGTTTAAACAACCTTTTCACATGTGCATAAGATTTTAATAACTAGCAAGTGGTTACATATTTACAAAGTTGTGCAGAATTATGTTTAATCCTGCCACATGGTGATTTCTCTTTTAAGAAAATTAAGAGCAAGAAAGTATATCCCATATGAAAATTGTAATACTCTAAACTGTAGGAGGTGGACTTCCTCAAAAATTTATTTCGAACAGATGTGAAACTGCAGACATTAATTCATTCAGTTATTTGAAGTTTAATTAAATATACGCCAGATCATGACAACATCTTGTAATGTCACTGTGGCAGGCACTCCTGCTTATGGGAGGTGTCACTTTAACTCTTTTATTTTTCTTTTGCTGTGGAATGTTTGTTTCGTCTGTAATCAAAGGCCCTTCTGGTAAGAGAGACTTATTTTCATGAAGAATGTAACTTACTGCTAGGCTTGGGAGCCTTGAAAGGTTTTTTTCTTCAATGTTTCTCTGAAAACTGCATCTCAGAGAAATTGGTTTGTAGAAATAGAAAAAAACTCACACAGCAGAAGGAAATTTAACTTCTTTGCCCAAAGTGAACGGCTCTGGCTCTCTTCATATACTTCCGAATGCATAAAACCAGGAATCTTCTCACAGGAATTCAACACTTCCAGACAGTTATGTAGTCTGGAAGTACTATCCAGTATTGGAGACTCTGCTTTCCAGCAACAAGTCACTGGATTTATGAAAAGTAATTAATATTCTTCTCATTGTGTTACAGTTCTTTATCTGAGGGTTTTTTTTTTTTTTCTGTCATAGTTTATTTGGTGAACAAAGACACTTCTGTAACATTTTGTTCTGGGAATAGATCCTTCTCGGTCACCTTATCCAGCAAGTATAAGGCTGTTAATGGAGTAAACCTCTCATTCATGATTTGCCCTGGGAAGCAGTAACACCAGTTTGGAAAAGTCAGAAATAGAGATGGCTGTGCAACTTCTCTAATCTGTTGACCATTTTTTATCACTAATTCGAAAATCTGTGGGCCAGACTCTCTCCACATGTTGACAATGTTATGTCTCCTGAGTGGGAAAAAAAAAGACATCTGGCCATGTCTGGCCACATCTGGGATGCTGTTTGCTCCCCAGCCAGCTAGATGGCTCCTCCATGATAGCACACACAGAAGATTTGTGCTGCCTGTTGCAGCTGTCATGGCCAGGCAGCACTGAGGTGCACACATCAGCTGACATGCCGCAGCTTCTAGGCAGCAACACCCCTTAGCTGGAACTAGGAATGGAGCCAGTAAAAGATTTGGTGTCTTGATCAGCTTTTCAGTGCCTGCCTACTGCCCCTCTTTGGCACTAAGAGATAGCAGCAAGATACTTTTAAAAATATTTTCCTTAAAAAATGCATCTCTGAAGAAACAGTGTATAGTAAGACAGAAGTCTTTGCATTGACCTTTGCTTAAACAGCTCCGACTCTCTCTTTGTGTAGCAATATATCCTGTCCTGCACCTTAGTTTTCCCACTCCACTGCGTATTCTTCCTCAATACATATCTGTAGTTGTAATAAGAATTCTCCAGCTAAGAAATGCTGAATATTAATTTGCATGTGCAGGGGTATAATTACCATGTTAGGCTAGGAGCAGTCTAGATCAGTTTAGTCATGGCTGAATTTTCATTCATTTTGGGTTTTTCCCCTTCTCTCAGGTGAACGGAAGAGCCCCTACGTGGCTGTGTGCTGTGTCGTGATGGCCTTCAGCATCCTATTTGTCCAGTAGCAACTGGAGAGTGTCCCCTATGCCCTACTACCAAACAGCAAAGCACGGAAGAACTTCTGACAGGAAAGATGGGAAAGTGTCATCAAGTTTCCTCTCCCATATGTTGGATAGCCTGTCTAATGGGTGACCCCCTGCACCTGCAAGTGGAGCATCATGTACACTATTAGTGACCATAATGTAGTTCTACTCCAGGTGACGTGTCCTTACTAATGTCAAGTCAGTACTGACACTCCCAATACAACTCTGGAAAGAGTGTCTGTCATGTGTCTGAGTTTCAGGGGAGCTTTTTTCTTTAATTTTTTTTCAATTTAATTAAATGTAAAAGTTACAAATCTAGCAATAAGACCACTCTTACAAGAATAAAGAACAATGTGATTCTTGGATATATTTACAAAAGTATTTATAGTTCTTACTGTCTGAACAATTCTTGTCATTTTGTGATAGCTTACTTGCATACTAAAAATACAACCTCTGGCCTACATTACGTTCAGCTTTTGTTTTCTGAACTTGCAGTTCCTTACATAATCTATCGATTTTTTTATTTTTTTTGTTAAGATACTAATATGGTAGGGACCATAATTTCAGTGATGTATGACTAGCTGCTGCAAAGGCACAGATGTGGGATGTGAGAACGTGGACCGCTCTGTCTTAAATATCGTATGTATTCACTTCTAGAGATGTAGGTATCAGGTAAATCATTCCCCAACTTTTTTCAGTTCTTGCTTTAATACAAAGTTGTTACATCAGCTGAAAGTTAGCTTCTTAGAAGTCTGCAGATAAGGAAGTTGCATGTCTCAATATTCTGAAGCTGAATTGTACTAGATTCACTATTCTTAAAGATTAGGTTACCTTTAGTAATGTTTACCATTAGAATTAAATTTGTAATTTTACAAAATTACAAATCTATTATCTTATTTTCATAGTGCCCATAGTGGTGTGTTTACACCAGACAACTATATGACTTTATATTGCATTTGGAAGAGTTGTCTGTTGGCAGTATTTTTTGTTTTGCTGAACAGGTGTGTGATGAGAATGAGCTAAGCTGGCAATAAACACACTGAAAGTTACGCAACTGTTGTCATTCTTGTTTGAAAAACCTGTGTCATAGATCCAGATTAGTGGTTATTACTAACTTTCTTGTCACATACAGCTTTATTGTGTCACATATACTTGCATATCTAAATCATCATCAGAAGTAACTCATCTAAAACTTTTCCTATCTGGAGCCAGGAAAAATAGCTATTTCCAGTTGAGGCCACATAAATGCCCCTGGCTGTAAACTGGGCAGGTTCACAGGGGTGCAGAGCTGAATGATGATGACCATGGTGTACACACATAAAAGGTTTAGGCTGTGCAGGAGATCTGAGGAGAGGCAAAATCAGTTTCTCTCACTTTAAATGTGGAAACCGCTCTAAACATTGCACCAAAACAACGCGTTTCTGTATTTAAAATGTGCAGTTCCTGGACCAGAGGGTGGGAAATTCCCAAGGGGTTTTGCCTGTTGGATGTATAAATATCCAAAGTATGCAAAGAATCATCTGGTAACTTTTTGTATCAAGCAATTATATTCTAGTTTTTAGTATTTATAGGACTTTTTGCAGTTCATCCAAAGCTACTCTAGTTATCAGATTAAATCTTAATAATATCGGATTAAATCTTGATAATCATTTATGTTTAGTTATGACTAGGGATGCCAGTGAATCAACCCAAGGCAATTTTTAGTTCTGAGAATATGAAAACTATTGACACAATATTGCAAAAGCCTTTCTTGTTCACAGCATTTTACTGTTGGAGATATTCTGACAAAGAGGCCTCTTCTGTTTGTCATTTGTTCTTCAAACTTTAAAATTATTTGTTATGCAGCAGTTCTCCGTTTTGTGTTAAGTGCAGGCCCATACTTCCTCATCTGGGATTTTTTGTTGTTGTTTTGTTGTTTTCCCTTTTAGGTGCCACAGAAGATACAAGATATTCATGGTGTACTGTCTGCGCAGTTGCTCAGCAGTACTGTTTTAGCAGTATCTCTCAGCCATTGCTGGCAATGCATAAGTTCAACAACACTAGATTATATGCAAGTATTAGAAGTTATTGTAGGCAAAGTTAAGTCTTGTCTGTGGCTGGGCTACTCAGCAGTTCCTTCTAGTAAAAGTACCTGAAAACAGGATCTTTAAATGACACATTTTAGTTGTTTTAAAGTGACTGCTTTGGCAGGTGGTTGCCTCAAGAAGAGATCTTTGTTTTTCAAACTCCTGACTGTGAAGACATTGATAACTCATCTGTTTTACTNTTTCACAGCCTGTAATATAATTTTCTCTATTAAAATATTCCAATTAGCCTCAAACCAGCACAGGTGTGGGAAAAAAAAAAACAACATTTTCTTGTGTTAGAATCTTAAAGCTATTTTGCTTTCTTTGCTTTCTGTTTTTTCACACCAAAGCCACATATACAAGCCAAGGATACCTTGACAACTGAACAATGTATAACTCCTGTGAGAACGGGGAGACTCTAACTTTGAGCTTTACCATTTGTGAATTCTCATCCTGAAATGTGTTGTTTCCAAAGAGCATTAAATAAGTTCCAAAAGAGCTCTATCAGATGAGGTATCGGGAAAAATAGTGTTTTCTTGCACTGAATCTGTATCCTGAGTCCTAGACAGAGTAGAGAAGTAAAATGCTTGCTAGCAAATTATTTAGATGCTAAAGTAGCCTAAAATGGCAGGTACTCAGTTTGCAGGATTTGATATATGTTCAGAGTAGGTAACAGCTCTCACAAGTGTCTGAGAAAACAACAGCAGGAATCTTTCACTGAAATACAGGAACTTAGAACCACATCTGGGCAATAAAGGTGCTGGGAGGTGAGAGGTACACAGAGACTGGATAGAATAGTGATTAACTATGACTTAGGCTATAGTTTTACTTGTTACTGTGTGTGGCGTGGTAGGCCTAAATTGGCTAAAATAGGCTTATACATGTCCTAGCTTGCCCAGACATGTTTTTCTGTTCTCCTTCCCTCTGTTTTGGGGAGAACTAACCATGGGAAAGAGAACAAACAACCTAGAGCCACTGAGTCTAGCGACTCTGGCTTGCCCAAACTTGTTTTGAACCCTGCAGTAAACAAGGTACATGCACTCAGCTTGTGTATGCCTTGTGCAAGGCCTGTGTTCTGCCCAAATTTGGGTAAAGCAAGTCTATGGCTTCACCTAATGTGGTCAAGCTTGCCATTCTGATTGGCTATTCTGTGTCCAAAGGCCCATTGGTCTTGGGATGTATTGATAAAGAGATAAGCAGGTAACAACGTGCTCTGCTGTTGTATTCATGCGTGCTGCTGCTGGCTGCTGCCATTGCTCTCTGCCCCTGTCAGTGATTCTGCTATTGCCTTCTGCAGCATTATGCTAGGCTATAAGCTAGCTCTGCTGAACTGCCTGGAAACTGCCTCCCTCAAGTTTACCAGGAACAGGTTTTAAATGCCTCCACACTATCAGCCTGCGTAGGCAGCGTGACACTGTGCTGAGACTGCACATCGCAAGACACCCTGCCTACACCTGAAAGTCTGGCAAGATGGAAAGTCCTAGAGGTACACAGATCGCCCAGAGAAATCAGGACCAGGTCAGAGATCATCTGCCTCCGTTCACCCAGCACCCTGTGAAGCCTGGGAAGAATAAGAAGCCTTAGAGGCTCACAAGACATTGACAGAACTCTCTGCAAGTGTTTGAGTACTATTTGAAGCTGTAGCTAGCCCCGCAAACTGGGAGATAATTTTTGTGAGTAAATACTTAAAGCCTCTTGTAATTCTCTAATTGCATTCTGCCATAAGCAGAAAGGACCTTCCTGAATCCATCTGGTCGGTAAGCGCTACAATTAACCACAAGCAGTATATTGACTGCAAGAACCTTCTCTTCCAGTATAATGTTTGCATTTGCTAGTTATTTCTTAAAGTGTTCTGGTTTAGCCTGTTCCCTGTGTGTATAAGTATCCAAATCACGCATTTCAAACCTTGTAAATAAGTTTTCTGGCAAGATTTAATGTTAACAAACAGTTTTCATAGTTATTAACAATCTTCACCTGGATATCAAAATTAATAATTTTGCATAATTTGCAACACTATAGAAAAACACTTCTAAATGGGGCTTTATCTGATAAGGTTCCCCATCTCTTGCACACACTGCATGAAAGGTGAAGGTTCCACAAGCTGTGATTTTAAGTGCAATTGAGAGAACAAGAATGCAAGGTTATAGAATATTTTCCAGTAAGACCCCTGGATCAGTGCTATGCTACTTGAAAATTAAATGTTCTCCCTTACAGGAGTTGTATGAGCAGAAGGAACCAGATGCAGGTGCTACATCTTGTGTTTGGCACTTGGTAGATGCACTTTTACTGCAGCACATTATCTCTTGTTGACATACCTGAGCTGCCTTGTGGATTGACAGAGTTACAAGCAAGAACAGGAGTCCAACTCCAAGCCCTTCCCTTCTGAAGCATTGACTAGACTGAGCTGTGTGCTGCCACAGCTGCATTGTTGAAGGGATAGCAAGCTAAAATTCGTTAGAATAATATACATTTTCAATCTTGGAACAGAATGTGGCAATCTGCTTGCTGTATGCAAATCTAAATTGCTTAACAGTGGAACTAATAATAATGAAGCAAACCTGAAACACAATATGTTGTTCTTTAAATACACAGGACATTTTATACCCTTGCATGTATTTGCTGTGGATTAATGTTAGATTAACCTCTGTCCACATCTGCACTTAAAAAGATCTCAACTTCAAAGCAGGGATTTGGGAAGACTAAATTGAAGTACTAGCCATGCTGGGAAGTGAATGAAGCATGAGTAAGAGATGGGATCACAGTAAAGGTCTGATGTTCTGGAGAGACTGATAAGCAAATGGGCAGACATAGCCAGTGGAGGAGGAAACAAAAAGTGGAGTCCAAGAATGACTCGAAGAGTTCATGTTCTTGGAACAATGTAATTGTTCTGTGAATGCCCTTTCTATCTCCTTAACCACAGCCAGTGAGCAGTGGAAACACACTGTCACCAAGAGGTGAAGTTGCAGTGTGGTAAAGGAAATAATTACTCTTAGTCCTCTTAGTGCTCTGAGGCTTTCATTCTTTCAGCTTGTTCACCAACTGAAACAATTCACGTCTCCTGTGAAGACAACAGATTATTCAGAGAAAACAACCTGCATTCTCTACAGCCCCTCAAAGTAAAGCAAAGTGTACTAGTTAGAAATACAGTGAGGATTACTGTCACAGTATTAATACTGGAGTTTTCCCACTCCTGAACCCCCAAAATGTGCCTGCAGTTAAAGCCACTCTTCATCGTGCCAGTGCCTCCCCAACAGATTAATAATGTTGGTGGAAGAATAGCATCTCCAGTTTGTGACAGTGACATCAGTGGGAGAGCCCACCATGCTGAGAAGGCTCACCATGATCCAGTGCTTCCTTGTCCACTTCTCACTTTCATGTTGTAACTACTCAGGAGACAAGAAAACAGTAAGGCAAGAAAGCCAGCATCTTCCCAATAAATTAAAATGCTAACCTTGGTGAAAACCATCAGAAGCCAGGAAAGTGTGATCTAAACCTCCATCTCATACTCATGTGGCAACTTTAAATTGTCTAGTCAAAACATTCCAGTTAAGGAAGGTTTTCCAGCCTCTTTTATTTCCCTGCCTTTTCTCTTGTTTTATTTGAACAAGTTAGTCATCCCAGGCACGGTTGACAAGTGCTTTCAACATACATTATGAGGCCTATATAGCTTCCACATGTACTTGGCTAGCTAGAAAAGTAGTTTTCCTTTAGGTCGTGTAATCAGCATGCTGAGTGTGGAAGATATATCTCATTGGGGGAAAAAAAACAAAAATGTTTTTTGGAAGTGTGCCCTGAATTGTTTACTTGACTGCAGTTCTTATATTTTATAAATAATACCCTTTTTTGTGATACTGTAGGGTCTAAGCAAAGCAGAATGCATGGAGAAATAAGAGTTGTTCTCCAAAATCTACTGCAGTTGGGAAGAAACACATGGTTTTGGACATGGAGGAGAGTCCAAAACAACAAATGCCACGCATAAAACTAACCTTAACTCAGCTTTCAGTTTGTCAACTCAGATTCAGACGTGATGAGCTTCTATTTCCAAAGGCACACCTAATTTTGACAGTCAATACCTGATAAGATGCAGTGTATCTCCACACAACTGCTGCCTAAATTTTCTGACCTATTGGCTAATAGACCACAGGTAGTCCTCAGTTGGTAACCTCCCACTTTACAGTGCACCCTTTTTGGCTATTTGACAGCTGGATCCCAAGGTCCTCTGATGAAAAGTCAAGCTGAGTATTCACTCAAGCTTCAGAGACTTCAGAAATAAAACATCCTTTGGCACTGCAGCTCATCCATTGCTGCCCTCTGCACGAGAACCAGTAGAGGTAAGAAAGCTGTCGAATGCTTCGTTAATTTAAGTCAGAAGGTCCTTCCAAAAGGAATATGTTACTGACTCACATAATCCCCACTGAGGGGGGAGTGAAATGCTAACATTTTCTCTGGTTATAAACATTGCCAGTGACACAGCTACTCCTGCCAGATCCTGCTATGCTGTTAGAGATGGTAATTACTTAACAGGCAACTCTTGCAAACGCAAAACTTCATACAAGAGCCTCTCATGGCATCTCATCATTTCTGCTACTCGAAAGGCCTCCTTGGAAGCTGTGCCGCAAGAAAAGAGGTTTTCTTTTCCATCTCAGCTAAGTGAGTGGGAAGTAGTTTGTGTCTCTCCAGCACAACTGGAAGTGTATCCAGCTGCAATGTTATTTCAGCAAATTGCCATATTTGTGTAGACCAGTGGGAGCTGCAGACCAATTCACCAATTTGTGTAGGCCTGATTAAACTCTGTGGCAAGCCACTGATCTCTTTCTCAACACGATGTGAGCACATGTGGTCCAAACACACTGCAGCAGGCTCCTTGGCATCCTCTATTCACATCATGCATAAAGTAATCAGAAGAGCCTATCACATAATTCATACCACAACAGCATTTTCTTTTGGCAAACCTGGTGGTTAAAATACCCTCTTTTCCCCTGTAAGGAAGATAAGGATGTTTTTAAAAAGGGTAAAATTATATATAGTTTTAATTTATTCAGGAAAGAAAAAATTTAAAACACAAAAGACTTGTTTTAAAGCAAAGTCAAGTCAGGTCAAAATATAAAAGTATCCTTTTCAGTTCTAAAGTCTTCACAGCTGGTCATTCCCACATGTAAAAACTTAAATAACCTTTCAGGGTTGTAGTAGGGCTAACAAAAAGTCCAACAAAATGATGGATGTATTTGGACATAAATGTCACACCCAGTGGAATTAAAAGGAAATAAGTAGTAATTTAACAGCATTGGCAAGCTGCTTTTTCGACTATGTAGCACCACCAGCATATTTTACATGTGTATCACAGTCATCAATAAGTCAGACCAGACACACATTCACAAAGCAGTTTTGATTTCCTATTAAGCTACATGCTTATTTTCCTTCCCCCACCCTTTTCAGCTAAGAAAGGAAGCCAAGAGAACGCACTGATCCTGATGTCTTTGGAACAAATGTTAACTCCAAATTCACATGATTGATTCCCACAAAAAAATAAATCCCTTCCTAATGATAAACCATTCTTGACATTTGAATTTCTTCTTATTTACTACTGATACGAAGTCGTAGAATCATAGAATCAACCAGGTTGGAAGAGACCTCCAAGATCATCCAGTCCAACCTATCACCCAGCCCTAACCAATCAACTAGACCATGGCACTAAGTGCTCCATTCAGTCTTTTTTTTTTTAACACCTCCAGGGACGGCAACTCCACCACCTCCCTGGGCAGCCCATTCCAAGGGCAAATCACTCCTACTGTGAAGAACTTCTTCCTAATATCCAGCCTATACCTCTCCTGGCACAACTTGAGACTGTGTCCCCTTGTTCTGTTGCTGGTTGCCTGGGAGAAGAGACTGACCCCCATCTGGCTACAACCTCCTTTCATGTAGTTGTAGATAGCAATGAGGTGACCCCTGAGACTCCTCTTTTCTGGCCTAAACAACCCAGCTCCCTCAGCCTCTCCTCACAGGGCTGTGCTCCAGGCCCCTCACCAGCTTCATTGCCCTTCTCTGGACATATTCCAGTACCTCAACATCTCTCTTGAATTGAGGGGCCCAGAACTGGACACCAGTACTCAAGGTGTGGCCTAATCAGTGCTGAGTACAGGTGAATAATAACTTCCTTTGTCCTTGTCCTACTGGCCACAGTGTTTCTGATACAGGCCAGGATGCCATTGGCTCTCCTGGCCACCTGGGCACACTGCTGGCTTATGTTCAGCTACTATCTACCAGTACTCCCAGGTCCCTTTCTGCCTGGCTGCTCTCCAGCCACTCTGTCCCCAGCCTGTAGCGCTGCTTGGGGTTGNGTCTCCAGAGAACAAGACTCCACAACCTCTCTGGGCAGCCTGTTCCAGTGTTTTCCGACCCTCACAGTTTAAAAGTTTTTCCTTATGTTCATATGGAACCTCCTATGCTCCATCTTGCACCCACTGCCCCTTGTCCACATATCACTGGATTACGTTGCGAAGACCCTGGCTCTATCCTCCTGACACTCCCCCTTCACATGTTTATAAACATTAATGTGGTCACCTCTCAGTCTCCTCCAAGCTAAATAGACTCCTGGTCATAGTTTGTCTACAGAAGATATAAAAGAGCCAGGATACCACCACACTTGGCTGTTGGTTGATACCAGGGACTATGTAACTGCGTCATATTAAAGATACATAAACCACAATGCTTTTTTAGCTAGGATGTGTGGCATAATATTGCTTATGAGGCAAGAATCACTGTACAAAACCCACACAGTTCTTCTGTGCCCTTTGACACTGTGAACTCCAGTCTTGTGTCTAAATATCTCCCCCACACCACAAGAAAAAAAACAGGACAACACAGCTGGTAAACCTCAAAACCATGGGGGAACCTAAACATAGACATATTTACTCAGCCTCTCCTGATCTACTCAGTCCAGCTCTGCTAAGGAAGAGTGTCTCTTCCCCAAGAGCAGAGATACAGAATCTAATTTAAAAAGGATGTGGATCCAACTGGTTAGAGTCCACCCATTGTGTCCTTGTGACCAAGAGAGCCAATGGCATCCTGGGGTGCATCAGGAAAAGTGTGTCCAGCAGGACTAGGGAGGTTCTTCTCTCCCTCTGTTCTACCCTAGTGAGACCACACCTGGAATACTGTGTACAATTTCAGCTCCCCAGTTCAGGAGAGACAGGGACCTCCTGGAGAGAGTCCAACAGAGAGCCATGAGGGTGACTAGGGGGTTTGAGCATCTCCCCTTTAAAGAG
>WBNM01039606.1:0-19503 GCA_013399055.1 Ramphastos sulfuratus | reverse complement strand
CCATTCTATGATTCTATGTCCTCGTGGTCTCCTGTGGGCCAGCTCCAACAGTTCAATGCCCTCCATGTGCTGAGGGCACCAGGGCTGGATGCAGCCACAAAGTTACACTTCAGAGTTTACCATTAAGTTCATGTATAACCATTTTAGACCTTTATTCTTCGTTTACATCTAACATGTATTAAACTAAAATATTTTCAGTGCGTATAAGTGATTATTTGTTTAGCCAATTTCCACAACTTAAAAGGTTAAGGTCAGTTCCAATTCCATAACTCTATCTTATTTAGAAAATAATACCAAAATTTAATCTCCAAACAGATATTCCTCTCATTTAATGCTGAACTATATCCATTAAGGGTAAACACATGAGTGTTGTCTTTATGTCAGAAACAATTCTGCTACCAAGAATAAATGTGGTACTTTCACTAACAACATGTTCTAAAAAACCCCAAAATAATAAAAATAGAAACAAAACAAAAAAAATTTAAATAAACAAACACAAAAACAACTAAAAGAGATTAATTCAACTGAAAAGAAAAAACAAAAAAACCAGAAAAACCCAAAACAAGCAAATAAACTAAAAACTGATATTGCTAAGCCTGATGAGAAGCTGAACATCTGTCATGTCCACAAGATAGGAAATCCACTGCTGGATTTGGAAATGACATTTTATATGTTACTACTAGAAAAATAATGATTGTGAGTTAAAATATAATGAGAGGAAAGAGTCTGAAGGTGCAGCAGGGGATGTTTAGGCTGGATATCAGAAGAAACTTCTTGCCTGGAAGGGTTCTCAAAGACTGGATCGACCTCCCCAAGGAGGTGGTTGAATCCTTATCCCTGGAGGTGTTTGATCAAGTTACTGAATGATTGGACTCAATGGTCTTAAAGGGCTTTTCCAACCAAAATAGTTCTATCATTATATGTTTGCTTAACACCATACTTGCTAGAGCTAGATAATTGTTGGACACAATCTTAAAATTCTTTTCCAATCAGAATGCTTTATTTATCTATGGTATGAATATTTATTTATGATTTATTACGTCAGATATTCATGACCACAACTCATACTGATACATCTCCTTTGTATGAGAAACATGAACGGTTGTTAATAATAAATGAAAATATCAAACCTAAAACAGTAAATAATAAAGAAAACATAAGCAACAAAACAAAAAAACCCATAAAAAATAAAGAAGGTCAATCCAATTCGATCCAAGAGAACCCCAAACAAATATCTTTGTCAGTGACATGGACAGAGGAATTGNTGGATGAGGCCTTGAGTGACCTGTACTAGTGGGAGGTGTCCCTGCCTATGGCAGGGGGTTGGAACTAGATGATCCTTGAGGTCCCTTCCAACCATACTACGCTATGATTCTAAACAAATGAAAAACCTTCCAAAGCCACCAAAATCATAGATTTATAGGGTGGTTCATGTTGGAAGGGACCTTAAGGATCATCTATTTCCAACCCTCCTGCCATGGGCTGGGACACTTCCCACTAGACCAGATCGCTCAAACGCTATCCAACATGGTCTTGAGCACCTCCAGAGAAGAGCCATCTGCAACATTCCTGGGCAATGTGTTTCAATATCTCACTACTCTGACTGTAAAGAATTTCTTTCTAATATTCTATCTAAATATACACCCGCCCCAACCCCCAGCCTAAATCCATCCCCTCTTGTCCTATCACAGAGGATGCTGATATAATGATGATATTCTAGGCAGTGTCCTTCTGAGCTTACTGGAAAACCAGCATGAACTCTATTGAAAGAGGACAGGTCTGACTAAACAAATAACCTGACTGTAATTTGCTGCTGCCCATTAGCTGCTATCAATGCAGTGAAGACCATGAAAATTGAAACATGGTTCATTAACTGTGTGTAGGTTTTTGAGAAGTAGCTCTGATATCTATGTTCTCTCTGATGACCAAGAAGAATCTGTACTGCAGCAACTTGATGACGTGTTTCAGTGCATAGCTTATTGACCACCTGCTGCTTAATATGCTACAGATGATACTTTAACAAGTCACATGAAGCTATCGATGGACAAGAAAGAAAAGCCTCTCATCTGACCTTGAGTGAAGAAGTTAAGGATGCTTTAGTCCATAATAAAACTATTATTTCCTTTCCTAAACTTTGGAATAGTTTGAAACTAGAACAGGTTGAAACTAGATTTAGCTTGGACATTAGGAAGATGTTCTTTATTATCAGAGTGGTGAAACACTGGAACAGGTTCACCAGGGAGATGTTGGAGAGCCCATCCCTGGAGACATTCAAAGTCAGGCTTGCTGGGGCTCTGAGTAACATGACCTACTTGAAGCTATCTCTGTGTACTGCAGTGGCATTGGACTAGATGACCTTTAGAGGTCCCTTCCAACTGGAAGCATTTTGTTATGATTTTGTGACATTAAAAAAAATAATAATTAATTACAGTGTTTCTACTGAAAACGTAAATTCACCTGCTAGAGGAGATCCTAAGACAAGGTTATTGAGAAGTGCAAGACTTTTTTCTGAGGTGCACTGTGGGAGACTAAGAGGCAGTGGTTATATATTGAAATAGGGGATGTTCTGATGCTATAAAGAACATAAACATGAAAAAGAACTTAAATGGGAAGATATCAAACGTTGGAGCAAGTTACCCAGAGGGATTCTGGAATCTGTCCCTGAACAAAGCCCCAGTGAGGTTTCAGTCTGAATTCAGCCCTGATATCACTTTGAGTATGAAGCTGCATTTGCTAAACTCTTTTTGGGTGGGAACTGATTCTATGGAGAGGGGAATCACAGAATGCACTGGGTTGGAAGTGACCTTTGAAGGTCATCACCTAAAGACTTCTGAAACTTTCAAATATTGTTTTGTAGATGTATGATCGCTATGTATAGATGCATCATTTAGATTTATTAAAGAAACAAGGACCCATAAACTCAATATAAATTACCTGGCAAGCTAGTGAAGGGATTAAATCATCTTTTGGCAGATTCCTCCAGAGGCTAATTCAGAGTTGAGAAGTTTTATGTAAAACTTCAGCCTTGAGAAAGAAAGTCTCCAGGGAGACCTTCTAGCAGCCTTCCAGTAGCTGAAGAAGGCTCCAGGACAGCTGCAGAGCGACTTTCGACACAGGCATGGAGTGACAGGATAAGGTTAATGGCTTCAAACTGGAAGAAGCTGGATTTAGATGAGATATGAGGAAGAAATTCTTGCCTGTGGGGGCGGTGAGGGACTGGAACAGGTTGCCTAGAGAAGTTGTGTGACTCCCATCCTGGAAGTGTTGAAAGGCAGGTTGGACGCACCTTTATCATGGCGTCCTAGTGGGAGGTGTCCTTCACTATTACAGGAGCACTGGAACTAGGTGATCTTTAATCTTTCCAAACTCATCTATTCTATGACTCTATGAGATAGATGTGTATATTCACACACATGAAATTCATCACATTAAATTAAGAAGGAATAAAATAAACTTGGTAGAGGAATCTAGTAGTTCATTGTAGTAATGTTCTTCATGGTGATACTTATATGCTCCAAAAGATGCATTTATGAGTTTGGCTTTTAAATTTGGTGGGGAGTAACTTAAATCACTCTTTGAAATTAACTGTAGAAACGCATTTGCAAGTTGTTGCCACACTTGCAAAGTCACAAGCAATGAAACTCAGTATCCTGATAACCAACATTTTGCATTCAGCAGCCAAAATAAACATATTTGCTGAAGAAACAATTAGGTAGAAAGATAAGACATGCATGCCTCTTTCTGAAGACAAGTCTATGCTAGATACCCCATGTGCTAGATAAGCTTCCCAAAAGAGTTAATCCATATAAAAGTAATTGTCTTTCTTTGCTACCAAGGGCAGTAAGACCTTGAACAATCTGCTGAGTAAGTGCAAGTCAAACAAATTAGAGATGCCTGGAGCCAAATGGAAATCTTTGTTTGTTTGTTTGTTTGTTTTCCTCCTAGGATAAAAATCAGAAATGAAAACAAACAAATAAACAAAACCCCACAAAACATAAATCAAATCCAACTCCAAAATTAAATACATTCTCATCTGTTCTCATATCTGGCAAGTTTTGTAAAATTGTTAAAGTGGAGGATACCTTGGTAGAAGCATGTTTGTGGGAGAAGATAAACATCTAGCTCCATTTATCAGAAACCATAAGGAAAAGGAGAATAAAAATCAACAACAAGGGAAATGAGAACAAAATTCAACAATAAAGAAAAGGAGACTAAAAATCAACAGCAGTATGCAACCTATAACTACCATGCAGTCAAATAATATTAATGAATGGTTAGTTTAGAAAATGACATCAAATATCACAGGTATCTTCAACAGAAAATAGGTCATTTCAGTAAATGGAGGCAAAAACACATTAAAAAAAAAGAAAAGGTAAAAAAAAAAATTGTGTGTCTTCACATTTCTCTTCAAGAGAAAATAGAACTTGGCTACATTAACGGATGATATGAAATCTCTAATGACTTCCAGTCTCACAACATAAGCTTAGTCAACATCTGGCATGATATTCTACACTTGGAAGTCTTAGTCTTGACTGACTGGATTTAGGCATGGAGCCAAAAGAAGTGATGAATCACTCTGCATCTCAGCAATCTGATATAGCTGAAGGAAGAGAGAGAAGTTGTTTGTTTAAAGCCACCTAAATGGCAGAGAACTGGGCTGAATTCTCATTGTGAACACAGTCATATTTTAATTAACCTTTAAGTGGTAACTATATATTAAATCATTTTATATATATTAAATGTAACTCTATATGTTAAATGAGATGATATTTCAGGGAAGAGGTCTCTCACCTGGAAACAGTAAAAATAATTTCTAGTCATAAAAAATGTTGGCAGAGATTTTTCTTCCTTTTCATTCCATTAAAATCCTACCACTATAACAGGGCTACTTCATATTGAATAAATCAACCAGCAATGAATATTCACAAACATAAAGTAATTCAGAGATAACATTTTCCTATGGTTGAGTGACTCTTTGATGTAGTTCATAGAATCCTAGAATGGTTTGGGGTGGAAGAGACCTTCAGGATCATCTAATCATTCTGTCATGGGTTGTGACACTTTCAACTAGACCAGCTTCCTCTAGGTCCCCATCCAACCTGCCTTTCAACACTTCCAAACTTGGAGCTTCACAACTTCTCTGGGAAACCTGTTCCAGTGCCTCACCACCATGATGGGGAAGAATTTCTTCTTCATGTCTCATCTCGCTCCAGCTTCTTCCAGTTTGAAGCCATTATCCCTCATCCTGTCACTCCATGCCTTTGTCAAAAGTCCCTCTGTGAGTTTCCTGAAGGAACCCCTTCAAATACTGGAAGGCTTCCAGCAAGTGTCCCTAGAGCCTTCTCTTCTCCAGGATGAACAATCTCAACTCACTCAGCCTGTCTTCATAGGAGAGGTGTTGCAGCTCTCTTCTGAAGCAATTAAAAAAAGAGCTGCCTTAAAGGGGAGCTGAACATTGCTAGCAATCAAAAAAGCCCCAGTCAGATTGCTGATAAGAATACAGGTTCTTCAATCAATTTTGACTTAATTCATCCAGCTCAGCCATATTATTTCCTCCTATAATGCAATCAACAGTAAAAAGTAAAGCAATTACAGAAGAGAAAACCTCCAGCAATTGAGTATTTAGATTTTATTTACCTTTCATAAAGATTTCAGTTTGATTCTGAGAGTATCCGAGGAAATTACAAGCACATCTACTTAATTAGAACTTTTTTGTTTGTGTGTGATATGAGGTGACCTCAACAGTTCAAGTTACAGGTGAAACAGAAGTAACTTAATAGTCTAAGTCTCCAACATAAACAGCTTTGCATCTGAATTAGCAACATTTATGTTAAGACCATCAGCAGTTGGATCATAATGTTCAGAATTCCTCCCTGTTAGACATCAGAACTCTCCAAAAGCAGTAATGTCATTAGCTAAAGGCGTCACTGACAGCACAAATTCATCAGAAAACACAAAATCTCCTGAGCGTGCAAGTATAGAAAGTTGCACAAAAAAGTTTTAGAGCTTAATAAAGAGAAGCTCATGCCTGTGAGTAATTTCTGCAAGCAGAAGAATAAGCCCCTAATATGGAATTCTACTGAAACATCATAACTGCCATCTCATCCTTGATGCCAGTGTCTTTTTTTTTTTTGTTTGGTTTTTTTTGGTTGTGTTTGTTTTTGTTTTTGTTTTGTTTTTTTGGTTTTTTTGGTTTTTTTNNNNTTTTTTTTTTTTTTTTTTTTTGTAAATCATAGAATTAAAAAAATCATTTTGGTTGGAAAAGACCTTTATAATCAAGTCCAATTATTTTCTTACTCTACCAAGTCTGATTCTGCTCCCTCAGCACCACATCTCTGTGGCTTTCAAAAACCTCCAGGGAGGATTCATGAGCAGTCTGTTCTAGTCTTTGAGAACCCTTACAGTCAAGAAGTTTCTTCTAAGACCAAACCTAAACCTCCCCTGGTGCAACTTTAGGCCATTTCCTCTCATCCTCACACTTGTTAATTGGGTGAAAAGACCAAACTCACTTTACTTCGATCTCCTTTCAGCCTCCTTATTTTTAATAAGGTATTAGCAAATTATTTGTATTACTAATACTATATTCAGAAAGTTCTCAGTCAGTTTGATATTTATTCCCTTGGATATCTTAAACATTCCCTAAATATGCCAAATGTTTCCATATAAAAACTACTTGCTGAACTTCTGGAGATGTTCCTCCCCTAACTGAAATGAACAATGTCACTAGTGTAACTCACGTATTTCAATAAGTATGTAAACACAAGGTTATAAGCCATCCAAATTATTCTCCTCATAGTAGCTACTAGAGTCCTATAGGGAATTTCAGTTTAATTAATGATGACTGGCTGGGACAGCTTTGACTCATTACACTTCGCATTGAACCACAGGAATAATCATAGAATCGTGCAACTGTTGAGACTGGAAGAGACCTTTGTGATTATCAAGGCGAGCCCCTCACCTAGAGCTTACAATCCCACCACTATTGCTAAGCTACTACCACCAAATCACATTCCTCAACAGCACATCCTTGTGCCTTTTAAATACTTTCAGGGATGGTTACTACACCACCTCCCTGGGCAGCCTGTTCCAATGCCTGATCACTCCTGCAATCAAGAAATGTTTTCTAATATCCAGCCTCAAAGAGGGAGACGATATCAGCATCATCTCCCTCACCACTTCTCCTCAGGAAGCTGTAGAGCAATGAGGTTGCTCCTCAGCTTCTTTTTCTCCTAAGAACAGAAAAGCAAAGAATCAGATGTTCTACCAGATCTTTTATCTAATAGCACTTTTCCAAGGTGGGTTTGCTGAAGTCAGCTACAAAGCAAAGGATATTATTTCTATGTCAGTTTTCCCTCTGAAATTTTTGTTGTCAGTGCTCTAAACCTATGAGGAAAGGAACGAAATCACAACAATACCCAGAAATTATTTTTCACTGATGTCTCCATTTGATAGGGGAATATTTTTTTAATATATTTTACTATAAGCCAGGAAAATCACTGGGCAGCAATATAAGTATTTCTCCTACAGCATGTCCTGGTGTTTTATTTTGGTTGCCCTATAAGACTAATCAGGTACATAACATATTGTCATCATGAACTGAGGACAACACACAGATGAGACAAATGCTTCACTACTTATCATACTTGAAGTCAAATCATTTCCTTTCCCATTAGTCTAAACAACTATAGACTGCAATTTTTTTTACAGAACATGGGGAAAAAATCCCAAAGTGTTTCCAAATCTACACAGCTTCCAAATGAAACTGGACATTGAAAATATATTGGGTTTCCAGGGATAAATAAATAAATAATTTGATTGGATGATTATTTTTTCACATAATATGGTTTAGATTGAAAGGGATGTTTAAGATAATCTAGTTCTAAGCCCCTGACATGGACAGGGACATCTCCTACTAGACCAGCTTCATCAAGGTCCCATCCAATCTCAACCTCAACACTTCCAGTCTTAGAGCCTCCACAACTTCTCTGGGCTACCTGTTTCAGTACCTCACCATTCTCAATGGAGAAGAATTTCTCCCTCATGCTGCATCTACATCTCTTGCATCTATATCACTTGTAATTTGGGAAAGGAGACCAATACCTACCTCACTATAATCTTATTTCAGGAATCACAGAATCACAGAATTATTTCAGTTGAAAAAGACCTCTAATATCCTATAGTCCAAATGTCAATCTAAATTCACTGTGGGAACTAAATCATATCCCCAGGTGCCCCTAATGTACACATATTTCTTAACTCCATAGGTGGAGAGTCCACGACCTCCCTGGGAAGCCTGTTCCAATGCCTGACAGATTTTGCTGGAAAGAAAGTTTTCCAGGTATTATAGGACATCCCCTGGCACAGGTAATTTCTTCTTCTTCTATCACCTGATACTTGAGAGAAGACTGCAATCCCCACCTCGCTCCCACCTTCTTTCAGGGAGTGATAGAGAGCAATAAGGTCTTTCCTCAGCCTCCTTTTCTCCAAACTAAACAACCCCAGTTCCCCTGCCTGCTCTTCATCAGACCTGTTCTCCAGATCCTTCATCAGCTTTGTTGCCCTTCTCTGGACCTGTTCCAGCACCTCAATGTCCTTCTTGTCGTAAGAGCCCCAAAACTGAACTCAGTACTCAAGGTGATGCCTCACCAACGCTAGTGAGGGGGACAATCACTTCCCTGGTCCAGCTGGCCATGCTATTGTTGTAAATCAATAAGGACAGAGATACTCATGGTAAAGATGCACTAGGAAAAGAAGCTTTGAGTTTGTATAGAATCAGAGCCCAGTGGACCATTCAGAGCAAAGAGATCATTCTAATTCAATAGAATAGATGGACTTGAAGAACATTGCAGCATGCACCAAAGTATGCTTGAAATCCTTAAAATCCATTTTCTTTTCAAAACTGCATAATGAGCCATTTAATGTACGTTTCTTTCTTCTTTATGATTATTCTCACCCAGCTGAACTTAACCTTTAATTGAATGTAACATAAATAATTTAAAATGCTGGATTGGTGACACTTTAAAATGGAGCAAAAACATTAAGTATAATCCCAGTATAAATATAAAATGTCCTTTTCATTTCTTTCCAGCTAAAGAATCTAATTTATTATAATTAATGCTGGAAAGTTACTTTTGTTGGAGTCATTTTCACATTAGTGGGTTTTAACTGTTTTCATATAATTATCAACTGCAAGTTTCTTTATTTCTTATGATAATTATAAAAACTAAAAGAGATATAGCTCTGTTGATAGCTAACAAGTTTCTGAAAGACATGCAGAAGGCATAGGATCTTTAAATATATTAAAACATCAAACTGAAACAAAATTCTCCTCTTCTGAAGCACTAAGTGTCATCTTCACTAATAGACTCACAACTCTTTGCTTTGAACTCAAGCAATATCAGAGAATAGGTTGCTAATTTGATCAGAAAACTAAAAATAACTTTTAAGCGTCTACAAAGATGATAGAATCACAGAATTTTTTTTGGTTGGAAAAGACCTTGGAGATCATTGAGTCCAACCATCAACCCAACACCACCAAGGTCATTAAACCGTGTCACAAAGTGCCACGTCCACATTTTTCCTGAACACTGCCAGGGATGGTGACTCCACTGTCTCCCTGTGCAACCCAATCCAATGCCCAACCACTCTTCTTTCAAATAAAATTTTCCTAATGTTCAACCTAAACCACCCCTGGAACAATTTCAGGCTACCTCCTCTCATTCTATCACCTGATACTAGGGAGAATATGCCAAGCCCCACCTCAGTTCAACCTCCTTTCAGAGAGTTGTACGTAGCAATGGAGTCTCTCCGCAGTCTCCTCTTCTCCAGACTGAAAGACAATTTAACATTGTCATAATTACTGAGCTAACAATCCCTCCATGCCTTAACAAAAGAGTAACTATTCATTAAGCCTCCTATAACATTCAGCAAAATAACCTGCATTAGATTACTTACAGCTGTAGTCCTGCACGTTACACTAAAAGTAATTCATTAGCTAGCAGATTGGTTTTTTCTAAGTACCTAAAATTGCAAACACTTCCCCAAATTCTCCTGAAATTTAGTCTGCATTCCATGTGAGTTCAGTGTGAAGAAAGGAAAGACATTTATAGAACTCTGAAGGAGTTGTGGAGCTTTGTAAACTTCTCGTCCTCCTCATTCAATATACTTTTCTCATCTTTGAGGAAAAATATTCATTCAGGGAAAGGGAAGCTACCAACAGACTCTCTTTTGAGCTTCAATCTGCAAATTCTTTGATTGGAGAAATTGAGGATGCTTTAGTCCATAATAAAAGGGTTTTATTTTTTTCTCCTCCTGAACTTCAGAATGCTTTAAAACCAGAGAAGGACAGATTTGGATTGGATCTTATGATGACAGTCTTTAGATATTGAGAAGTTCTTTCCTATGAGGGTGATGAAACATTGGAATAGATTGCTCAAGGGAGGTGATGGATGCCCCATCCCTGGAGACATTCAAGGTCAGGTTTGATAGAGCTCTGGGCAACTTGATCTAGTTGGCAATGTCCTTACTTAGTGCAACAAGATTGGACTGGATGACCTTTAATGGTCCCTTCCAATCCAATGCAGTCTATAATTCTATAAATAAAATGAATGTTTTAAGCCATACCAGGTCACTACATCTCATTTTTCTTCAGTTTTACTTTTGTTTCCTTAGTTGACAACAGTTCCAAATAGAATGTAACTGTGTTGAGAAAATGTTTTAGTTTTATGACTTCCTGAAGTTCCTCAGTTGATACAGCATTTATCAAGAAACTCCTGGATAAAATCTTGACTTTTTGGTGAAGTTGTCCCATTTAAATTCAGAGCATAAGCAATAGGATGTTGGATTCCACCTGGTAAAAGCTAAAGGCAATTGTTTCTGCTTGAAGAGAAAAGTAAGAGAAAAATATTCACTTCTCTGAAGCTTGGGGGCATTTTAGGGTTTTCTCTATTCTCCCATTGTAATTTGTGAGATGAGATCTGTCTGTGTCTCCAGTTTCTATATCTATGTCCCTGGCAAGTGATCTGTGCCTCTAAGGAACATCCTTTGTTAGGAACACTGTGGCACCTGCCCTCTGTATTGCCATGTATGCAATCCACTATGAATTCCTCTTTGACTTTCCAGCTACTTTGCTTCATTAGGTTCTGACCATCAACTGCCTTCTTATGCCATTGTTATTTCCCAAAGTTTAATCCTGTAGATATGGGCATTTCCTCTATAGGATGAAACAAAAGGTGAGAAAAATCAATCCTACTCATGCCCTCTGCACACTATTGAGTCCCACTGAGCAAAAATGACACAAAGATATTTTGATATAGACTAAAATTCCAAACTTTTTTCCCTTATCCATCTTGGTGTCATCCTGGTAGAGAATAGAGTTATTTTATACTTGTTTCCTGCATCTGGGGAAGAAGAGCCTCCTGCACCAGGACAGGTGAGGGGTTGACCTGCTAGAGAGCAGCTCTGTGGAGAAAGATCTGAGAGTGCTGGTGGACAACAAGTTCACTATAACCACCAATGTACACTTGTGGCCAAGAATGCCAGTGGCATCCTGGGGTGCATTAAGGAGAGTGTGGCCAACAGATGAAGGGAGGTTCTCCATCCCCTCTACTCTGCCCTAATGAGAGTATGTCTGGAGTGCTGTGTCCAGTTCTGGGCTCACCAATTCAAGATGGACAGGGACTTGCTCAGGGGAGTCCAATAGAGGACCACAAGGATGCTGAGGGGACTGGAGCATCTCTCTTATGAAGAAAGACTGAGAGATCTGGGGCTGTTTAGCCTGGAGAAGAGAAGGATGAGAGGGAATCTTCTCCATACTCAGTAAGAGCTAAAGGGTGGAGTTCAGGAGGATTGGGTTGGGCTCTTAAATAGTGGCCAGTGCCAGGATGAGGGTGACTGGACACAAACTAGAACACAGGAGGTTTCACTAAATCTTAAGGAGAACCTTCTTTCCCGTAAGGGTGCTAGAGCACTGGAGCAGGCTGCTCAGAGAGTTTGTAGACTCTCTTTCCCTGGAGAGATTCAAAGCCCACATGGACATGTTCCAACCTAGGTGAACTGTCTTTAAGAGGAGCCTTGGACTCAACGCTCTCCAGAGATTCCTTCCAACCCACACCAATCTGTTACTCTGCACTAACATATGGCATCCAAATTATGAAACCTTTTTCTTCCAGGTTTCCTCAGGCCTGTCCTAATTGCTAAAATCTGAGACTCTTGGCCAGAGCATGCTAAGAGTAGAACCAAACCCTGTGCTGGTTTTATTCCTATGCCAGTTTGTTGTACTTCTGTACACCAACATGTTGGAAAGAAGATCTCAGGGGAGATGCAAGTCAGACTGTGCAGGTTCCACATGACTTGTGAGTCATGCTGTGCAGGTTCCTTTCGTGTTGTCAGATGGATCAATCACCATTTCTTTGAGTGCCTAGGACAGCTGGAATATTTTCTTCTATGCTCCACACATCACTGAGACATTTCTATCCTCATGCTGTTAGAAACTTTAAGTAAGCATGAAAAATTTTGGTACACGTTTTTGAGCAGAATGTTTCATTTTAAGCATCCTTGCCTACTTTTTTTCACCCTAAATGTTTTAACTGAGTAAGGAAACTGCATCAAATAAAGTATCTTATGCCTTGGAGCATTGAATCAGACATCTTTAAACACAACTGCAATACTTAGATTCCTTGCATTTTAAAAATCAGCATATATAATAATATCAATAATGTCTGCTCCTGTGTCACCCACTATGATCTCATTTCCCAAAACCACTGGAAACCTAGAAGACAGCTGAAATTGACTATTTTTAACTCACTTGTGTACTTAAAATAATAGAATCACAGAACCATACAATCACATAGAATCATTTTGTTTGGAAAAGACCTTCAAGATTATTAAGTCCAACCATTATCTAACTATAACAAGTTTGGGCATAATCCATGTTCCTCAGCATCACATCACTACAGCCTCTAAACGCTTCCAAGGATGGGGATACAACCACCTCTCTGGGCAGGCTGCTACAGTCTTTGAGAACCCTTTCTGGCAAGAAGTTGCTTCTAATATCTAACCTTAATGTCTCCTTTGCAACTCAAGGCCATTTCTTCCCATTCTATCACTTCTTACTAGGGAGAAGAGACAAACACTTGCCTCCCTTCAAACTCTTCGGGAGTTTTGGAGAGTCAGAATGCCTCCCCTCAGCCTTGTCTTCTCCAGGCTGAACAAACCTAGTTCCCTCAGCTGCTCCTCAACAGACTTGCTCTCCATAGCCTTCACCAGCTTTGTTGCCCTTCTCTGGACATGCTTAGCCCCTCAGTGTCATTCCTGGAACGAGGACCCCAAAACTGAACCCAGGACTCAAGGTATGGTCTCACCAATTCTGAGTACAGGAGTACAATCACTTCGTTGGCCCTGTTGGTCATAATTTGCTTGATCAAGGCCAGGATGCTGGTGCCTTTCCTGGTCAGCTGAACACACTGCTGCCTCATTGTCAGCCAGGACAAGATGGTCTTGAAAGTCCCTTCCATCAAAACGATTCTTTGAAGCAGTTTAAACATAGCAGGAGAGCAGGAAAAAGGCACCACACACTATTTGGTTTCTTGAGGTCTCATTGAAAAAGCCTTCTCTCAAGATTTCCTCTGTGGACAGTAGATTAAAGCACTGATACAACCTTTAAAAAAGGCAGAAAAAAATTCTGAGCTCCAGAAAACAACAAGGAAAATCATAAAGAAAACAAAACGAAACAAAAAACAAATAAAAAAAAATCCTACAAACAAATCTATGGTGGGGCATTTGAAATTTGAGCTATACTACTCTGGGATTTAACTTCCCTTGTTGATGAAATAATGTAGATTGCCCAGTAAAAGAACAAGTGGCCCTGCAGGGCTCTTTAGGACTGATTTATACCTCATATATGGGAACTAAACAGGTAAAGACAAGCAAGTGAGGAAAGCTGGCATGGGCATGTTTGTTTGATTGCAAGAGAGCACACAACCAGCAAAATAAAATAACACCATCCAAATAAATTAACTCCATCAATACTGATCTTCCTTCACTCTTTACATCTTACTTCTCCCATCAACCAAATCAAGATTTAAATTCACATCTTAATTTGAATTAAGGAACAAGAAGAGATTTGAATCAACATTTTAAAAAAATGGGTCTTTTTATGCTTAAGTAAATAATTTATTTAACAATTTAGACACTAAGAGATATGCTTCTCTTTTCTATGATTCCTAAAATCAGTAGGAGAATGGACAGATCTTAAATGGTAATTAATTGATCATAGAAGCAAACTTACTTCTTTTCACGTTCCAAGTTAGATGTGATATACATTTTACATTAGTATTATAAGAATTTAAGATTCCAGTCTAATGCAAAGCAAAAAAACAACCAAAATCCCCAAGCCAAAGAGACATACAAAAACCCCACCAAAAAACAAACCAAAAATAACCCCACAAAGCTCATCCTTAATCACAGAATGGTTTTGGGCTGGAAGGGACATTCAAGATTATGTAGTTCTAACCCCACTTCCACTAGACCAGGTTGCTTAAGGCCCCATCCAACCTGGCCTTGAACAACTCCAGGAAGGGGGCATCCATAATCAACTTGGGCAACGTGTTCCAGTTCCTCATCTGAAAAAAGGCAGATTATTAAAATACATATTTTATCACATAATAAATATTGCCATTGCTTTATTTGTGAATAAAAAAATTATACTGGAGTTTAAAAGAATTTTTTTATGCTGATGGGTTGGTGTTATTGCTGTTCCTTTCTCAAAACAGGTCAGCCTTATTGGGAATATTAGTGGCCATGCAGGTGTTAGGCAGAAGGTTGGACCTCATGATCTTAGAGATCTTTTCTAACCTCAAAGAGGCTGGAAAACTGAGAGGGACTTTTGATAAAGGTGTGGAATGACAGTATGAGGTGCAATGGCTTCAAAGTGGAAGAAGCTGTATTGAAAGGAGACATGAGGAAGAAATAGTTCCCCGTGAGGGTGGCGAGGCAGAGGAACAGATTGCCCATAGGAGCTGTGGAGACTCCAAGCCTGGAAGTGTTGAAAGCCAGGTAGGATGGGGCCTTGCACAAGCTGTTCTAGTAGGAGGTGTCCCTGCCCATGGCAGGTGTATTGGAATTGCATGATATTGAATGTCACCTCCAACCCAAAGCATTCTATGATTCTGTGGTAAGTGACTTCACTTAAATGTGAAAATGCAACACATCTTGAAGGCACTTTGGAACATTGTTTAATGGCCATGGTGGTGTTGAGTTGATGGTTAGACTCAGATATTTTTTCTAATTGAATCAATTCTATAATTCTATGATTCTGTAGCTCAGGGTAATACTTTTGTATTCCATGTACTCTCACTCCACTTTTACTCAGTCTTCAGATAACAAGTACAGTTAATATTTAAATTTTTGTTTATGACCTAGATGGGCACTTGCCAGTTTAAAAGGCTGAAAGTTTGATTATTTTTTTTCTCTATAAATGTCATAATTCCTTTCATTTCAATTGTGTGGCAAAGTACTTTTGTCCCTATAGTCCAAGTACACTATTTTGAAAATACAGTCAGATTTAGATTTGAATCAGTAATTTATATTTGATACTTCTAAAAAGGAAATTCAAGACAAAGATAGTTTCTTCTTTTCCTTCATAATTCTTATTTTACATACAGAAGAAAGGGGAAAAGAAAAAGAACAAAAATAAACAAAAAACCCCACCCTACCCCAGTGTTTAGAACATCAAACTCAGAGTAGCAAAGTTGGGTGAGAAAGGCAAAAGTACCAAAGTTAAGCATTTTATAAAGGTTGCCATTTGCTGCAATGAAGAGTAAATAAATACATACATAGATGAACAGTTGGGAATCAGCAGTAGAGAACAAAATGCATAAAATGGAGAAGAAATACCCCTATTAAGGGATATAAAAGTCCCTGCATTAAGGACTTCTTTGGCATTTTTTGTCATACTTGAAGATTAGAAGGGACAGAAAGATCTAATATTGTCCAGGAAACTGAAGAAACTGTCATTAAATACATGTAGAGAAATGGGTGAATATAGCACTCTGATTTTTTTTTCCTCCTAAACTTAGAGAAAATAAATTTCTTTTGATTATCTGCATTAGATTTTATTTTTTAATTTTTTTTTTCCTCCAGCAAAGAAGCTGCCATAGATGCAAAGGTTGCTAAATATTCCATTCATAAACCAGATGTCTCTTCTTCCTTGAGTCTGTAAATTTTGGATTGCATTTTGTCCTCAGTCTACATTCAGAACTCCGACAGTTATCAAAGGGAGTTCTGCAGTCTGCAGCAGTGGGAGGCAGCCTGAGCTAGCAGCTGGCACGGAGGACTTGGACAAAAGCCTAACTCCACCGAGTCAATAGCAAAGCCCTCATCAATTTGACTGTAGACTGGAAGTTGGTGTCCAAATTATGACTTTTTTGAAGGGTTGGTAGCATTTGGATCAACTAGCAGATGAAAGATCAATCCCTAGCCTACCACTGGACATATCGCTTCACTTGCTGATGACTTAGTTCTCCAGTTTTCATTTCAGTGTGTTCTTTCATATCCACCTTGGTGAATTGATTTGAAATTCAGAGCTGAGGAAGGTTATGTAAGTGCAACTGTCTGGATCTCATGAGTATTTGCAGGAAGGTCTGACTCACCGAGACATGTACATGCGTGGACACCCACAGGCACGTAGAAACTCTTCTCTCACTTCATCCTAGTAGAGAGAACTGCAGGGATGCATCTTTAGCAAACCAAAGCCCTCACTCATTTTCCAATTATTGCCCAATGGACTTTCCATTGTAAAGGTAATTTTTAATAGTTGACTGATACGAAAATACTGCTTTTAAAAGTGATGAACAAATATTGATGTATATATTTTATTTTTAAGAGCAAGATAATGAAATCAGAAATATTTAATTTTTAAGAGCAGGATACTGAAATGGGGAGTATCTCATTTTTAAGGGCAGGATATTGAAATCAAGAGAATTTTATTTTTACAAGCAAGATACCTGAATGTAGGAGGATTATACTTTTAAAGGCAGCGTGCTGACAAATGGAATAAAGAATGGGATGTAGAAACCAAGAGTATTTCATTTTTAAGAGGAGGGTAATGAAATGATGAAGTTTTTATTTTTAAGAAGGGGATGCTTAAATCAGGAGATTTTATTTTTACAAGCAGGATATTGAAATCAGGAGCATTTTATTTTAAAAAACAGGCTACTAAAGTATTTATTTTTATAAGCAGGATGTTAAAATCACTACTATTTTATTTTTAAGAGTAGGATACTGAAATCAGGAGTATTTTATTTTAAACAACAGGATATGAAAATCTGGAGCATTTATTTTTTAAGGGCAGGATACTGAAATCAGCAGTATTGTATTTTAAGAGCAAAACATAGTATCTGGAGTATTTTATTTTTAAGATCAGGATGTTAAAATCAAGAGGGTTTGTTTTGTTTTGGTTTTTTTTAAGGACAGAACATTGAAAACCAGGAGTATTTTAAGATCACGATACTGAAACCAGAAGTATTTTAAGAGCAGGATGTTGAAATTAAGAGGAAGCAAACTTGTGATATAGCTTCCAAAAACAATGAGAGAGTCATATGTTCATATCCTCACTCTGAAGCATGAAATGAATTGCAGAAAAGAAAAAAAAAAAAAAGAGGAAAAGAAAGAGAGGACATTAAGAGAAATATTCAGAAAAGCAGGAAATAATTTGTCAGATTTGCTATCAATGTATAGGGATGGATTTGCAACACAGAAATACTCTTCCTTTTGATTCTGGAAGACCCAAGCATGACTTCCCTGAGCAGAGAAAGTCCTAAATCAAGCTGAAAACAATTCATTTGTGGAATCATAGAATGGTAGAGGTTGGAAGCAATGTATGGAGATGATTGAGTCCAATCCCCAGGCAAAGCAGGATCACCTAGGGCAGGTCACACAGATATGCAGCCAAGTGGGTCTTTAAAGTCTCCAGAGCATGAAACTCCACACCTCTCTAGGCAGCCTGCTACAGGGCTCCAGCACCCTCACAGTAAAGTTTCTCCTCATAATGAGGAGAAACCTTCTCATGTTGAACTTCCTGTGTTCAAACTTGCAGCCATTGCCCTTTGTCCTATCACAGGAAACCACTGAAGAGACTGGCCCCTTCTTCTTGACACCCACCTTTGAGATATTTGTAAACACTGAGATCAGTCTCCTCCATACTAAAGAGCCCTGGGTCTCTCAGCCTTTCATCAGGGCAGTGTTCAGTTCTGGGGCCCTCACTCCAAGAAGGACATTGAGGGGCTGGAGCAAGTTCAGAGAAGGGCAATGAAGCTGGTAAAGGTTCTAGGGAACAGGTCTGATGAGAAGCAACTGAATGACCTGGGGTTGTTTAGCCTGGAGAAAAGGAGGCTGAGGGGAGACCTCATTGCTCTCTACAACTCCCTGAAGGAGTGGGGCATTGGTCTCTTCCACCTAACACCAGGTGATAGAATGACAGAAAATGGCCTCAACTTGTGCCAGAGGGGGTTTAGGTCAGATATTAGGGAAAACTATTTTCCTTCTGGCATTGGAACAGGCTGCCCAGGGAGTCACCATCTGTGGAGGTGTTAAAGAAAGATGTGGATGTGATACTTTTCAGGACATAGTTTAACGGCCATGATAGCTTTGGGTCAATAGTTGGACTTGATTTTCAAGGGCTTTTGCAACTAAAACCATTCTGTTTCTAACATTTGGTGACATAATGCACAACCTAAGACAACTGCCCATCCTTCTGCAGTATGTTAATAACCACACAAAGCAAAAATATAGCTTAAAATAGATCTAAAAATGTCTGGCAGCATTAGGGATTTGTAACAATCAAAATACACTTCTCTCTGTTGTAAATATACACTTCAAAGGGCAAATAACTCTTCAAGAAAAAATGCCACATAGTTGTGGAATTAGCATTAACTATATCTATGTCAATAAAAATTCTATGTATTAACATATATAATAAGTTATAATTAGTTTGTTAGCTTATATATATATAAAATAATATTTTCCTCTATGAGGAAACTCACAGACATACTGGGTGAGGTCACCTAAAGGAAGATGGTAAATGATTTAACAGGGGGAAAAAAGGAAGAAAACAGCTGATGTTCTGCACAGCCAGCCTCATTGCCTTACATAAGCCTACACCAGCATAACAGGGATCCCTGCACAGTGTGTCTTCTGGCTTAGAATCTTGGGTGGATTTTTTTTTTTTCCTCCTCCTCATTTTTTAACAGATTTTTTTTCAGAATACTTCAATCTCAACTGGTTCAAGACAGAATAGGTCACTGAATACGTCTGCATTCCAAAATATTTCTGATATATGCTGTCAGAGAGGCAGAGAATCTGGAGTTCATTGTGTGCCTAATGACAGTTCAGGATTAATCAGAAAGAAAGATAAAGAATTCTTTTCTATATATGTTTTTTATCCAACCATTTATGCAGCACTTTCTGGTATTTTGGATTCAGGTAAGTACTGTGTACAGTTCTGGA
>WBNM01039605.1:0-17040 GCA_013399055.1 Ramphastos sulfuratus | reverse complement strand
CCCCTCAGATATTGATATACATTCCTCAGATCTCTTCTCAGCCTTTTCTTCTCCAGACTAAACAGCCCTAGGCAGAAGAACCTGCACATGTCAGCACCTCAAGATGGTTATTTACAGCAGAGTTAGACTGGGTGTTAGGAACAAGTTCTTTACCATGAGGGTAGTGGAACACTGCAACAGGTTGCTCAGGGAAGTGGTTGAAGCTCCATCCCTGAAGATACTCAAGGTGAGGCTCAACAGGGCTCTCGAGTAGCCTGATCTAGTTGAGGATGTCCCTGCTGACTGCAGGGGGGTTCGACTGGATGCCTTTTGTTGGTCCCTTCCAACCCAGACCATTCTACAATTAGAAAGTGCCTAAACTCATTTTCAGGAGACTCTTTCCTCACAAATTCAACGTTGCTGTTCACTCAGAGAACACTTTAAATGCCACCCTCTCCTTGATTGCTGTGCTGCTCCTTTTATCGACTCCTTAGCTCACTCGGTTTTTTTCCTCCGGCAGAGAATAATAGAATCAGTCAGGGTTAGAAGGGATCACAAGGATCATCCACTTCCAACCCCCCTGCCATGGGCAGGGACACCTCACACTAGATCAGGCTGTCCAGAGCCTCATCCAGCCTGGCCTTAAACACCTCCAGGGATGAGGCTTCCACCACCTCCCTGGGCAACCCCTTCCAGGCTCTCACCACCCTCATGCTGAAGAACTTCTTCCTAACATCCAGGCTGACTCTACCCATTTCCAGCTTTGTTCCATTCCCCCCAGTCCTATCACTACCTGACAGCCTAAAAAGTCCCTCTCCAGCTTTTTTGTAGACCCCCTTAAGATGTGAATGTCTGAGTGTGTCTTGTGGGGGCAAGGAACTTAGCAATGTTTTGGTAGGGAGCAGCAAACAGGACAACCTCCTTAGCACTTCAGTGATATATTCATGATATATTCACTACCTGACACCCTAAAAAGTCCCTTCCCAGCTTTCTTGTAGCCCACTTCAGATACTGAAAAGCCACAATAAGGTCACCTGGGAGCCTTCTCCTCTCCAGACTGAATAGCCCCAACTCCCTCAGTCCAGCAGGTGTAAAGCAATCACTGAGTCTTCTCTCTGCTTTGCTTATTTTTAATGTCAGTGCAGACAAGCTATAGCTCAGCCAAGAAGATACTTTCAAGGTAGCCTAAACAGCCCTCAAAGAAATGTTTTGCTGTAAATGCAATCTGCAAACTCCACTCTGTCTCCTTAGATTCGTGCCTACATCCATTCCAAATGCAAGCTATTTTAATACCCAGAGAGAAGCTCCCTAAAAGCTGTGTGTACACTGTAAATGTATCTAGAATAAAATGCTTCCTGTTTCAGATATATTTAGGGATCTCAATGTACAGTCAGACAGTATAACCCCACTTCACTTTGAGTAAACATGAGGGAAATTGGACTAGCTATAAAAATCCCAAAGATACTGCTAGGGGAGAGTCAGTTTCAATCAGTGAATCTGCAGCATTCTCCATGACAAAGTCACAGATTTGTCAGGGTTGGAAGGGACCTCAAGGATCAGCCAGTTCCAGCCTCCCTGCCATGGACAGGGATACTTTCCACTACATCAGATTGCTCAAAGTCAGCCCCAGCCTGACCTTAAACACCTCCAGGGATGAGGCTTCCACCACCTCTCTGGGCAACCTGTGCCGGTTTCTCACCACCCCTCATGCTAAAGAACTTCTTCCTAACACCTAATCTAACTCTTCCCTTCTCTAGCCTGGATCCATTCCCCACAATCCTATCACTACCTGACAGCCTAAAAAGTCCCTCCCCAGCTTTCCTAAATCTCCCCTCTTCCAGTTTAATCCCATTCCTCCTCATCCTGTCATTACAAGACCTTGTCAACAGTCCCTCCCCAGCTTTCTTGTAGCCCACTTCAGATACTGGAAGGCCACAATAAGGTCTCCTTGGCGCCTTCTCTTCCCCAGACTGAACAACCTCAACTCCCTCAGCCTGGTTTCACAGCAGAGCAGCTCCAGCCCGCTGAGCATCCTCATGGCCCTTCTTTGGACACCTTGCAGCGCCTCCAGATCTGTTTTGTAACAGGGGCTCCAGAACTGGACACAGTGCTCCAGGTAGGGTCTCACCTGGGTGGAGTAATGGGGTAGAATCACCTCTCTTCATCCTGCTGCCCACACTTCTCTCGATGCAGGCCAGGACATGGTTGGCTCTCTGAGCTGGAAGTGCACCCTGGTGGCTCATGTTGAGCTTCTCATTCACCAGCACCTCCAAAACCTTTTCTTCAGTGCTGCTCTCAAGCCACTCACTGCCCAGCCTATGTTGGTTCCTGGGATTGCCCTGACCCAGTTGCAGAAGCCTGCACTTGGCTCATTGCACCTCACGACGCTGGCACTGGCTCACCTCTCCAGCCTGCCAAGGTCCCAAGATGCCCAGTGAGACTTTTGACTCACATATTCAGCTGCCAGCCAGACCTTTGCCTCTAGCCAACTTTTTTTGTTGAGGGGATTGGCAAGATTTAAGGATCTGTGCACACCAATTTACATTGTCTGCCACCAGTGCTTTCATGCCATGCACTCAGCAAGTGCTGGCTGCCTCCAGTGACTGCCAGCCTCCAGGGGAGGCTGCTATTATTGGCAGAAAGCTTTTCCAAGGGGCAGGAAGTTTGATGGGAGTTAAAAGAAGGCTCACAGCAGGCTTCCCTCTTCTTTCTGTGTTGCATCATGCTACCATTTTTTCTAACACTGATTCTTTCTGGTTGATTGCTAAGGGGGAAAGAAACATTTGCAGATGACAGTAGTTTGAGGCTGGCTGTTTCCCTTGGGAATCCAGAACATGGTGATGACAAACTCCTCTGCTGATTTGTTTTTAGACAAGAGTTAAGGCACATTGCTCTGGTTCCTGACCAAGACAACATTAAGCAGCCTAATTACCTAACACTCTGCCAATGACTTCAAACCAGAATTTCCTTTGTTTTAACTTCCACAAACATGACCAAGGATGAAATGTTAAATCTTCTTGAGGGCTCAGGATGCTGTGATTTAAATGATCTGCATACTTCTATAAGACCACATAGCTAGTTGGAAGAGACCTCCAAGCTCATCCAGTCCAACCCTCCACCTGGCACTGCAGGGTCAACACTGAACCATGCCCTGAAGTGCCAGCTCCACAGGCTGCTGGAACAGCCCCAGGGATGGTGACTCCAGCACTGCCCTGGGCAGACCATTCCAAGGTTTGACAACCCTCTCTGTGAAGAAATATTTCCTAATATCCAGCCTAAACCTCCCTGGTGCAGCTTGTGGCCATTTCCTCTAATCCTGTCACCAAGGAGCAGAGGCTGCCCCCTTCTCACTTTCAGGTAGCTGTAGAGAGCAATGAGCTCTGCCCTCAGCCTAGTTTTCTGCAGCCTGAACACCCCCAGCTTCCTCAGCTGCTCCTTGTAGATATCAAATACATTAAGGTTTAGTTAGCCCACAGGAACAGGATCTGGACAAGATCTGTTGTCTCTTTCCTTTATTTACCCATTAAGTCTTGTTCACCCCACACTAATTTTTGCCTATTGATAAGCTCATATCTCATATTCAGCACTGGCTCCTCACTAAAGTCATTTTATGACACCCTAATTCTCCACTTCTCATCAGAGATTCCTCTAACATTCAGATGCAATCTTTACCAAAAAATCATCTGCCTGCTTGCTTCTCATTAATTAATTGCTCTTCTAATTGCCCACAACAGTTAGACTACAGACAGACTCCTTTGGTGACTTCTGCTGCCCACCTTGTTCTGACAGTGAAATCAGAGGCGTTAGCCCCACCAGCCTGGGGTTTGGGCTTCTTGCTCTGTAAACCACATCAAAAAATGGGGATTGACTTGAGGTATTTTTGTGAATAATCCTTTGTATTGTACAGCCAGGGAGAGCAGAGGCCAGAAGGGCTCAGGGAAAGCCACTCTCCACTAGAATTTGACCCTTTCATTGTTCTCCCCAGGCCAGAATCTTTTGACCTTTTGGGGCACATTATAAATCTCTGTTGTTCATTCAGGCTCTTGCTCTGAAGCATTCACTGTGGAGAGAGCAGTGGACTTTGTGTGGCTTCAATGAAGTTATTCAATGTTACTTTTTGTGCACATGCACGAAGCACATTGCATGAAAGCACTTAGACTCTGGCAATACCATACAAGTCAATTCTGAGGGTGGAAAAGGTGGAAATGGGTTTGGTTTCACCCCCATTTGCACAAAGCAGAGCAACACAGCTCAGTAAGCAATTGACTGGAGTGGCTTATAGAGTGGCATTGCTGATTTTTTGCTGCAAAGGATGATTCCCTGCCTTTGCTTTCTGTGCTGAGCAAGGTTGTCTCTGATGATGGTAGCTAGGGAATGTGCAGTTCTCCAGGTACTGAAAGCTTTCTTCTCCCCTTGAATGTAAAGCCTTAAAACCACTGTGCAAAAGACCTGCCTGAAAGCTTTCTGCTGCCTTTGATTGTGAAGCCATAAAAAACATTGTGCAAAAGACCTGCCTGAAAGCTTTCTGCTGCCCTTGATTGTGAAGCCATAAAAACCACTGTGCAAAAGACCTGCCTGAAAGCTTTCTGCTGCCTTTGATTGTGAAGCCTTAAAAATTCCTGTGCAAAAGACCTGCCTGAAAGCTTTCTGCTGCTCTTGATTGTGAAGCCTTAAAACCACTGTGCAAAAGACCTGCCTGAAAGCTTTCTGTTGCCCTTGATTGTGAAGCCTTAAAACCACTGTGCAAAAGACCTGCCTGAAAGCTTTCTGTTGCCCTTGATTGTGAAGCCTTATAGCTCCAGATTGCTAATGCAGCTCTTCGTACTTGGTTGAGAGATCAAGAGGCATCTTGCAGCTCCTCATACCAAGGGTAAGGAGGACAGATTTCAGTCTGCAGAAAGTGGAGTTGGCAATGCAGTGTGTCAGTAAACAGCATCAGTTGCTCTGTGACACTGGGATCAGGTTGAGAATGAGTGTTGGGATATGGTGGGGGATCAACAGCTGCTGGAACATCCTGTAACCATGACAGAAGTTAAATGAAAATGGTGTGTTTTTTTTTTCTTTCCCCTCCCCCCATCTTATCTGCAGCATCCAGTTCCCCAGGTATCAAAATGCAGATTTCCATTTCTAACAGGCTTAAGTCAGGCTGAGAAGATTTTGTCTGCAATTTTGAATTTGCCTCAGCTCTCCTCCTCTTTGCACTCCCTCCTCTGCCTCCCTGTCTCAGAAGTGTGTGTGTGTGTGCATTCAAAGCTAAAAGCTCTGGGAGCTTAAGTCTTGGTTTTCTGGGTTCCTCTGTAGATCATTGTTAAACTTAACAATAGTTTAGTTTAACCTAGGTTAAGATTTCTGCTGGTTTCCTCCAGCTTTGTGTTTCTCTTAAGGGGCTGGTGCTGAAGGGAAGAATGCATCCTGTTGTGTCTTAGCAAACAGCACAAGGCCATCTGCAGGCTTACAACAGCTGGAATGAGCACAAAAAACATTGTTAAAGTAGTGCTTTATGTGATGCATCAGAGCTGCCTCTGTGGCATCTGACAGAATTGCTTTGTTATGGGCCATCTCTGCCAGGTCTCTTCTTACTGACCTTAGTCCACAGTATCCCATTCAAGACCATAGAGAGAGAGTTCTTGGATGAAAGTATTGATGAAGCAAGCAAAAAAACCAAAAAAAAACCCCAAAAACCAACCAAAAACCCCCCCACAAACCAGTCTGTCCCTGTGCTGACAAACTAACATTTTTAGAGGCACAGTGTTCTGAGGCTGTGCTTTTTTTAGGTTCATGGAATCATCCAAGGGGGCCTGCAAGAAAGCTGAGGAGGGACTTTTTAGGATTCCATAGAATCACATAATCAGTCAGGGTTGGAAGGGACCACAAGGATCAGCCAGTTCCAACTCTCCTGACATGGGCAGAGACACCTCACACCAAATCAGGCCATCCAGAGCCTCATCCAGCCTGGCCTTAAACATCTCGAGGGATGAGGCTTCTACCACCTCCCTGGACAACCCCTTCCAGGCTCTCAGCACCCTCATGCAGAGCTGCTGCAGCCCTCTGAGCATCTTCATGGCCTCCTCTGGAATGGCTCCAACAGTTCCACGTCCTTTGAGGATGATCAGAGAGCTGGAGCACCTCTCCTATGAGGAGAGACTGAGGGAGTTGAGGCTGTTCAGGCTGGAGAGGAGAAGGCTCCCAAATGACCTTATTGTGGCCTGCCAGGATCTGAAGTGGGCTACAAGAAAGCTGGGGAGGGACTTTTTAGGGTGTCCAGTAGTGATAGGACTGTGGGGAATTGAACAAAGCTAGAAATGGGGAGATTCAGACTGAATGTTAGGAAGAAGTTCTTCACCATCAGGGTGGTGAGAGCCTGGAAGGGGTTGTCCAGGGAGGTGGTGGAAGCCTCATCCCTGGAGGTGTTTAAGGCCAGGCTGGATGAGGCTGTGGACAGCCTGATGTAGTGTGAGGTGTCCCTGCCCATGGCAGGGGGGTTGGAGCTGGATGATCCCTGTGGTCCCTTCCAATCCTGACTGATTCTATGATTCTGTGATTCAATGATTCTATGACTCTATGGTTCTATGATTCTATGACTCTATGATTCTATGTTTCTATGATTCAATGATTCTATGAATCTAATAATTGGAGCAGCTAATCAATAGCTATTGGGGTGACTTTGCAGGCAGGGCAGCACTTGAGCAAACACATTTTGCAACAGAAGGAGTTCATAGAAGGCATTATTGGGGCAATGAAGCAGCAAGGAGTTTGAAGAGCCTAATCCTGTGGGAACAAAAGCATGAATAACCACATCAGGCTCTGGATCAGGCACAACTGGCTGTGGGAGGGTGATATTCTTTAAGCACACCCAAGGGGATTTGGATTGAACCCAAAAAATAAACCAAAACCGTAGGCAAATTACTGCTGAAATACAGACAACATCAAAGGCAATAGCGAGGAAGTGACAAGACTGAAAGAAACCTTTTGGCACCAGGGTAGTTCATTTTAACGTCACCAACCTTTGCACTTAAGAGCTGCTGGTTTCCAGAAGTGCATATTTGATGGCCATGGTTACCTTAAAGTCAGAATGGTAATTCACATTTTGCTTCTCCATTGATCCTAATTTCCTTCTGTAGTAGAACAGTCAGGTCTTTCTCTGTTACCGAGTCCAGGTCCTTCTTTTTTCTCCTTCTCAAAAGCCCTCTTGACATTAGGAGAAGGGAGAGAGAAAGGGATTCTCCCTCTCCTCACACATAAGTTAGAAAGCAAACAGAAAAGTAGAAAGACAAAATTGTCTTTCTACAAAAGCAACAGTTTGGCTGTTACCAAGATAGAAAAGATAAATTAATTCATTGATTTTTTTTTTTTTTTAAGTCTGGAGAGAAATACAGATGGTTAAAAGTAGACTGTTAGTATCTAACAGTTGATGTAGTGCCCCTTGAAGTCAGTCATACCATATGATCTTAATCACAAGCAAATGCAATCAAACCACATCAGCCTAAAAATTTGGAGGCTCAGCTCTTTCTTTCATATGTTCCTCAGAGAATTTCCATTGAAGCAGAGCTCCATGAGAGTACCTGGACTTGAGGTTCACCCGAGGGTGATCAGAAATCCCACTGTGCTGAGATCAGGGCTGGCAAGAAAAGGGGAATGAAGTTGGGCAGACCAAATAAGCACAGTAACTACAAATATAAAGCCAGAAACATGATGATAGGATCATGAAAGTGTGAGGCAGATATCAAAGTTAAAAGCACAACATCCGATCATAGTATCGTAGTCTACACCTACCTGAAGGGACATTGTGGAGAGGCTGCTGCTGGGCTCTTCTCACAGGTAATTGGAGACAAGGGGGAATGGCCTCAAGCTGAGGCTGGGGAGGTTTAGGTGGACATCAGGAAAATTTTTGTCATGGAGAGAGTGGTCAGGGACTGGAATGAGCTGCCCAGGGAGGTGGTGGAGTCACCCACCCTGGATGGATTTAAGGGTGGTTTGGATGTGGTGCTTGGAGATATGGTTTAAGGTGAATCTTGTAGAGTAGGGTTCTAGGTTGGACTTGGTGATCCTGAGGGGCTTTGCCAACCTGGGTGTTTCTGTGATTGCTAAGTATCTAATTATCCTTTCTGTCAGGAAGTGCTTCCTAACATCCAACCTAAACTTCCCCTGGCACAGCTGCAGGCCATGCCCTCTCATCTTGGCACAAGTTGCCTGGGAGCAGAGCCTGACCTCCACCTGACTACAACTTCCCTTCAGGTAGTTGTAGAGGGTGCTAAGATCCCCCCTGCGTCTCCTTCAGGCTACACACCCCCAGCTCCCTCAGCCTCTCCTCATCAGCCTTCCCCTTCAGCCCCCTCCCCAGTCTTGTCTGTCTCTTCTGGACCTGCTCCAGCACCTCAATATCTCTCTTGCAGTGAGGTGCCCAGAGCTGCACACAGTGCTGGAGCACAGGGGCATAATGGCACCCCTGGTGCTGCTGGCCACGCCATTCCTGATGCAAGCCAAGATGCCATTGGCCTCTTTCCTGAGTAAAAGCAATTCAGCATTGCATTAAAAGGCTCTCATGTGCCAGGCTCCATCTTCATTACACAGCTACACAGAAGAACCTAATTGAGGGCTGGCATGAAGCAGATGAGTAACTTCTCATTGTGGTAGGGTAAATGCAGTATCAGTTCTAATTGGGGAAATCTGCATGAAGGTAACTCCAGTTGTTACCTGCTGTCAAAGGTGCTAACATCAAAGGCTTGGTTACAAACCTTCTGTTTTCTCTTTATCGCTTGAATCCACACTGGGGGTTTTGCTAAATGCTGACTGCCAGGACAAAGGGTCAAAGCTTAGTGCCCATGCAGAAATAGGCTGTTCTAATAGCTTTCATTTATTTAGGTGTGCAGTTTCCATCTTGCAGCTGCCTCACATCTGATGCTCAGCAGAACTAATAAATACATGTCAGACCAAAACAGGGGATCCCCTTTCCCCATGCTTCTGCCAATATCTCCTAATCAAACTCCTAGTGAGGAAAAACTCAGCCTGGAGAAGTGGAGGCTCAGGGCAGACCTTATTGCTCTCTGCAACTACTTGGAAAGAGGTTGTAGCCAGGTGGGATTGGGCTCTTCTGCCAGGCAACCAGTAAAAGAATCAGGGAACACAGCTCCAAGCTGTGCCAGGGCAGGTTCAGGCTGGATGTTAGGAGGAAGTTCTTCACAGCAAGAGTGATTGGCATTGGAATGGGCTGCCCGGGGAGGTGGTGGAGTCCCCATCCCTGGAGGTGTTTAAAAGGAGGCTGGATGAGGCACTTAGTGCCATGGGTTAGTTGACTAGAAGGTGTTAGGTGATAGGTTGGACTCAGTGATCTCAAAAGTCTTTTGAACTTGCTTAATTCTCTGATTCTGTGAAAAGCAGGTTATGAACAATTTAGTGTCACCTAATTAGTTCTGTGATTCTGTGAAATAGGAAGATGTTTTTATTGATTCTCTGCTGCCATTTTTTTGGAGCAGAGGAAATAGGTTGACTTTCATTACCATGTATTTAGTGACATCAGAGGGAAGTTCTAGAAACCTTTCATCTGTGTCATCTATTTCCTCCATGAATTTTAGCTTTGAATGTTTCTGGGAGGTGAAAAAAAATATATATTGTGTCCAGTTCTGGGCCACTCAGTTCAAGGAGGACCTCAGGGAACTGCTTGAAGGAGTCCAGCCCAGAGCCATAAAGATTATAGAGGGAGTGGAATATCTTCCTTGTGAGGAGAGCCTGAGGGAACTGGGGCTTGGGGCTTGGAGGAGTCTGAGAGGTGACCTCATTCATGTCTACAAATATGTGCAGGGTGAGTGCCAAGAAGATGGAGCCAGGCTCTGCTGGATGATGCCCAATGCTAGGGCAAAGGGCAATGGGTGGAAATTGAGGCATAGGAAGTTTCCTTTAAACAAGAGGAGGAAGTATTTCCCTGTGAGGGTGCTAGAGCCCTGGAACAGGCTGCCCAAGGGGGTTTTGGCGTTTCCTTCTCTGGACATATTCAAAATCTTCCTGGATGCATTCCTGTGTGACCTGCTCTAGGTGCTCCTCTTCTGGAAGAGGGGTTGGACTGGATGAGCTTTGGAGGTCCCTTCCAGCCCCTGACATTCTGTGACTCTGTCAAAGTAGATTAAACCCCTTCCATATTTTCCATAGTAGGCAATAGGTGGGATGCAGGATGAGGCAGACTCCTTATCCTGATAAGAATCTAAGCACCCCAGAAGTAAGAGCAGGTCTTGTAACCCACTGTCTAATCAGAAGTCCCATTGCTTTGCAAATCTGGCAAGTGCTTCATGCTTGAACCAGGTTGGCTAAATCTCCACTGTGAGCCAGGCTATGGAGCTTCCTGTGACACAACAACAAAGGGCATTTCTGTGAATAAGCACTGATTGGAGAGGAAGTCAGACAAATCCATTCCACTTTCTTGGGCATTCCAAACAAAAGGGAGCATTTAGAGAAATGGTTTTATGAGCTCACAGCTGGATGGAGCTCCAGCCAGATGCAGATCTTTACCATAACTGCAGGGTTGGGGATTTACAGTCCCCTGAATCCCAACATCACTCACTGCTGGTGGTGCAACTCTATCTTTGCATTGAGCAGCCATCCCTTACACTCTGCTGCTTCAAAGTGACAGTGCACTCTGGTGAGACCTCCCCTGCAGTGCTGTGTCCAGCTCTGGGACCCCCAACACAAGAGAGACATGGACCTGGTGGAGCGGGTCCAGAGGAGGAACATGAAGATGAGCAGAGGGCTGGAACAGCTCTGCTAGGAAGACAAGCTGAAAGAATTGAAGCTGTTCAGCCTAGAGAAGAGAAGGCTCCAGGGAGACCTCAGAGCTACGTTTCAGTATCTGAAGGGGACCTACAGGCAAGCTGGGGAGGGACTGTTTAGAAGGGCTTGGAGTGATAGGATGAGAGGCAATGGTTGGAAACTGGAGCAGGACAGAGTTAGGTTGGGACATCAGGAGGAAGTTCTGCACAATGAGAGTGGTGAAATACTGGCACAGGCTGTCCAGGGATGTGCTTGAGGCCCTGTCCCTGTGAGACATTCAAGATCAGACTGGATGTGACACTGAACAGCCTGATGCAGTCAGAGATGTCCCTGCTGTCTGCAGGGGGGTTGGACCAGATGAGCTTTAAAGCTCTCTTCCTACTCAATGCAATCTGTGAATAGGTTTTTCCTTGCCTTGCTTTGGTGATTCAAAGGAAACAGACTTACCATGGCAGAGTTTCTTCTTGACAAATACTTGGCTATCTCCTCAACATGCTTATATCTAGTTAAGGATGCCCCTACTTACTGCAGAGGAGGTTGGACTAGATGACCTTTGGAGATCCCTTCCAACCCAGACTGTTCTATGATTCCATGATAGCTACCTATGCTTCCAGGCTGTGCCCACAGAATATCTTGTCCCATCTTGGCCAAGGTTGTTAGTCAGAATTCTAGATGTTCCCATGGTGTTAGCTCAGGGGGCTCCATGAAATGTGGCACTCTGAGATTTAATGTTACCCTAATTTCCTATCCTTAACTACTGACAGAGCACTGACAGGCAGCAGGGGCTGGGACAAGGGCAAGCTGACACAGTTCATGAGGAAAATAAACTCCTGGGACCCATCCTTCCCCAGCCCCCATCTATGCCAATGACCTGAAATTCCAAATGGTGAACGTGAAGTATTTCAGTGAAGACTTCTTGCTGCTTATTTGAACTACTGATTAAAGTGATTTTCTCCTCTTAATTAGAAAATAAATAAATATTGGAGGTGAGCAGATGCCAACAAGTGCCCTCAAACCGAATCACTTGGGCTAATTCATGCAAATCTAAGTCTTCACACCAAAGACAGCTCTTCAGTGCCATGCTTATGAGCTCATCTGTTTCAGATTAAGGAATCAAGTAGCTCCAGCAGGAGCAGGCTTACCAATATTAACCTCTTTAATGGAAAGTTCATGTGCTTCATGGAGGAAAGCTATCTCCTACATGATTTCTGCTTTCTGATTAAGAACATGCTGAGGACATAGCATACACTGATGCAGAAGGGTTTCAGGAAGGGCTGGTGTCTGTTCTGCTCAGCAAAGCACACTGGAAGCCTTATACTCTGAAATAGAATCACAGAATGGCTTAGGTTGGAAGGGACCTTACAAATCATCTACTCCAACCTCCTCATCATGGCCTCTCAGCTAGACTTGGCTTCTCAAGGCCTCATCTGCTCTGGCCCTGAACACTCCCAGGCAGAAGGTATCCACAGCCTCTCTGGGCAGCCAGTTCCAGAGTCTCACCACCCTCATACTGAAAAACTTCTTCCTAAAATCCAGCCTAAACCTACTTTCCCTCAGCTTAAAACTATTGCATATTGTCCTTTCAGGAGACACCCTTATGAAAAGTCCCTCTCCAGCCTTCCTGTAGGATCCCTTCAGTTATTGGAAGTCTCCCATATTATTCTAAAAAGAAAATAAGTTTTGACCAAGACCCAGGGCCAGACCCGGCTGAGGGACCCCAGCAGCTCTCTGCTGAGTGGAGTCCAGCAAGGTTGGAAGTGACACTGGGCCAAAGGAATTCTGAATGTCAAACAGCTATGAGTGAAAAGACATTTCAAATAGAAAGAGCTGAACTTTGTGGGAGTTCAAAATACTCACTTCAGTGTGCTGAAGTCGATCAGATCCCCTCTCAGCCTTCTCTTCTCCAGACTAAACAGCCCCAGGACACTCAGTCTTTTTTTGTAGCAGAGATGTTCAGGTCTCTTCATCATCCTTGTGGTTCCATGCTGGACTCTCTCCAGCAGGTCCCTGTCTCTCCTGAACTGGGGAGCCCAAAACTGGACACAATATTCCAGGTGTGATCTCAGCAGGGCAGAAGAACCTCCCTAGCCCTGCTGGCCACACTTTTCCTGATGCCTCCCAGGCTGCCATTGTCTCTCTTGCCCACAAGGGCACATTGCTGGCCCATGCAAAACTTGCTGCCCTGCACTTGTCCTTATTGAACTTCATGAGGTCCAACCATTAACGCTACTCTAGAAAGTTCACCCCTAAACCATATCTTCAAGCACCTAATCCAAGCAACCTTTAAACACATCCAGGGTTGGTGACTCAACCACCTCCCTGGGCAGCCTGTTCCAATGCCTGATCTAGAAGTGAAGCAGGGTGATGGCAGTTCTTGTTAGAAGGGGTTCAGGCATTCTTAATTAATTATATTACTGTGAGAATTGGAGGCTGCAATGAGAATTTAGTCTTCCTTTGGTCTAAACACTTCACCAAAAACACCAAGCAAANTAGGATCCCTTCAGTTATTGGAAGTCTCCCATATTATTCTAAAAAGAAAATAAGTTTTGACCAAGACCCAGGGCCAGACCCGGCTGAGGGACCCCAGCAGCTCTCTGCTGAGTGGAGTCCAGCAAGGTTGGAAGTGACACTGGGCCAAAGGAATTCTGAATGTCAAACAGCTATGAGTGAAAAGACATTTCAAATAGAAAGAGCTGAACTTTGTGGGAGTTCAAAATACTCACTTCAGTGTGCTGAAATCGATCAGATCCCCTCTCAGCCTTCTCTTCTCCAGACTAAACAGCCCCAGGACACTCAGTCTTTTTTTGTAGCAGAGATGTTCAGGTCTCTTCATCATCCTTGTGGTNATGGCTTCAAACTAGAGAAGAACAGATTTAGATTGGGTGTTAGGAGCAAGTTCTGCACCATGAGGGCAGTAGAACACTGGAACAGGCGGCCCAGGGTGGTGGTTGGGGCCCCATCCCTGGAGATATTCAAGATGATGCTTGACAGGGCTCTGAGCAACCTGATCTAGTGGAGGATGCCCCTGCTGACTTGCAGAGAGGTTTTGAACTGGATGATCTTTGGAGGTCCCTTCCAACCCAGACTATTCTATATTCTATCTTCCCTCCAACTCTACATTTTCTATGTGCATTGTACTTACCAGAAGCATTCCTGCAGATGAGGAATTGTCTTGTGTGGATGGGCTGAAAGATTTGTGGAAAGGAGAGCAGAGCAGGTTGAGATTGGATGTGAGAAACATGTTCTTTACCATGAGGGTGGTGGAATGCTGGTTGAGGTTGCCCAATCCCTGGAGATTTTCAAGGTGAGGCTCTACAGGACTCTGTTCTAGTGGAGGATGTCTCTGCTGACTGCAGAGGGTGACCTTTGGAGGTCCCTTCCAACCCAGACCATTCAGTGAATCTGTGAAAATCAGCGTGTGCTCTCTGTAGGGTTGCAAACATAGAGGGAACAGATGCTAAGATAGCGTGGAGGAAAAAAGAGAATGAAGAGAGAAATGGGGGCTGCAGCCATCAAAATGAACATATGGCTAAAACTGATCGCATCAATACCTTTGGCTCACCTCGTGCCGGATTCTTGAGTCTTTTGTTTTCTGCTTTGTGAAGGAAAAGGAAATAATGAAAAGTGGCATGAATAATGCATATTCATATGGCAGCCTGAGAGCACAGACTTGCACTGCTGCTAATTTGTAATTTAACAATGTTCTGTGGAATGAACAATGAAATTCTCTTAGTCAGGAGTCTGGCTCTGAGTCATTCGGAGAGATGCAAGCTCACAAGTCATCTTCCTCCTTAATTTTTAGCTAAGTCCTTCTGTTCCCAGACATTAGATGCTCCAGCAGTTGGCAAATTGAGAACATTGCTGAGCTTTCACAGAAGTCACTTCCTGACTGTGTCTTGGCTTTTGCTGGCAGATATGCTCAGGCAGAGAAGAGTTCTTAACAGAAGGCTGCAAGGAGCTGGCCATGTAAGGGAGATTCTAATGAAGAAATGGAAAGTGAGCAGGTAAACAGCAGCATTAATAAGAGGCAAGGCCTGGTATGCAAAGAAGTTTTAATTCAAAAGCTTCAGTTTCTTTCAAAATTAATTGATCAGAGTAATTTTCAGTATTCCATTTTCTATTTTCTGTCTCGGTGAAACAACTGAACTGGAAGTGATTTTCGTATTCTTTTGTTCTTTCTTTCTCCAGTGTCAGACTCTAGTTAATGCTTCTTCAATTTTTATTTCTCCAATGTGAGACTCCAGTTAATATTCCTTCATTCTTTCTTTCTCCAATGTGAGACTCCAGTTAATATTCCTTCATTCTTTCTTTCTCCAGTGTCAGACTCCAGTTAATATTCTTTTATTCTTTCTTTCTCCAGTGTCAGACTCTAGTTAATGCTTCTTCACTTTTTATTTCTCCACTGTCAGACTCCAGTTAATATTCCTTCATTCTTTCTTTCTCTAATGTGAGACTCCAGTTAATATATTTTATTATTTCTTTCTCCAATGTGAGACTCCAGTTAATATTGTTTTATTCTTCCTTTTTCCAGTGTCAGACTCCAGCTAACATTCCTTCATTCTTTCTTTCTCCAGTGCAAGACACGAGTAAGAAAAATTCAGTGTAAGAGAATTTTGTCACAAATCCAGATGAAAAGGTGAAATAATTTTCTCAAATTCTCATGCTGAAGGTTTTCAATATAAACAAATCAACAACAGCAATCCACATTCTTTCAGCAACAGCCCCTTAGTTTTTCAACAAATTCTTCCTCTTGGTGAGCTCTAACCAATCTGAACAATCCAGAACACAAAGTGCTGGTCTCTGCTGATTAAACAGTGGTGTTGGGAAGGCTTAACCAAGTGGCAACAGCCTTCCTAAATACATATAGTCAAATAATAACCAGAAAAAGACCTGGGGTGGAGATGGGAATGGGATGAGGATGGGATGTTTGTAATTCACCCTAGAGCTAGCTTCTAATAGGAATTTCTGTGCTTACTGCTTGACATCTCCGACAGAGAGGTCACAAAAGCAATCAACTGGAGAGCAATTCCCAACCTGCTTTGTGCCTTCCTTTGATCCCATACTCAATGCACATTAGCTAGAGTTAAGGTCCAGCACTTTATCATAAAACTATAGAATTGTCAGGGCTGGAAGGCACCCCAAGGATCATCCAGCTCCAACCCTCCCGCCATGGGCAGGGACACCCCACACTAGATCAGGTTGCTAAAGCCACATCCAGCCTGGCCTTAAACACCTCCAGGGATGAGGCTTCCACCACCTCCCTGGGCAACCTGTGCCAGTGTCTCACCACCCTCATGGTGAAGGACTTCTTCCTAACATCTAATCTAAATCTCCCCATTTCTAGCTTTGTTCCATTCCCCCCACTCTTATCACTACCTGACACCCTAAAAAGTCCCTCCCCAGCTTTCCTAAATCTCCCCTCTTCCAGTTTAATCCCATTCCTCCTCATCCTGTCATTACAAGACCTTGTCAATAGTCCCTCCCCAGCCCTCCTGTGTCCCACTTCAGCTACTGGAAAGCCACAATAAGGTCTCCTTGGAACCTTCTCTTCTCCAGACTGAACAACCCCAACTCTCTCAGCCTGTCCTCATAGCAGAGCAGCTCCAGCCCTCTGAGCATCCTTGTGGCCCTTCTCTGGGCATGCTTCAGCACCTCCAGACCTTTCCTGTAACAATGGCTCCAGAACTGAACACAGTGCTTGATTTTCAAGCAAAGCATCCAGCATAAAATCTTGAGGTAGGGGAAATTATCACAGCTCTGCTGATCTGTTTTGATTCACTCCTGCAAAGGATCTGGCTCTTCAGTTTTAAGAAAGGTAGTCTAAGAATGTAATACCAGTAGTATGTCTTGACAGACCCTTTAATGGCAGTGCTCCAAGCAGCAGGACATGTTCTTACCACAAAACAGTGACTGCCAATGTCTAGGTGCTAGCAAAGGAAACTGTGTCACTGCAAATGCTGTTTGGAGCACACAGCACACAATGTTTTGCACCTCCATCTGACATCAGTTTCTCAGTCTACAGAATATTGTTGTCTGGAGCCCAAGATTGCACCAGGAGAGGTTTAGATTGGATATTAGGAAAAACTTCTATGCAGAAAGAGTGGTCAGGCATTGGAATGGGCTGCCCAGGGAGGGAGTGGGGGTCACCATCCCTGGAGGTTTTCAAGAAACATGTGGACGTGGTTTAATGACCACGGTGGTCTTAGTTCGATGGTTGGACTGGATGATCTTAGAGGTCTTTTCCAAGAAAAACAATTCTATGATTCCAATTTCTAGATGATGCCCTCCTTTTTTTTTTTTTTT
>WBNM01039604.1:1199-14996 GCA_013399055.1 Ramphastos sulfuratus | reverse complement strand
CAGCTCTGCAGCCTGTGCAGGTCCCTCTGGATGGATCCCTGCCCTCTAGCAAGTTGACTGTGCCACACAGCTTGGTGCCAGCTGCACACTTTTTTGTCTTCACAGTGAGATGCATATATGCAGATAGCTACACACATGTGCAGTGTGAGCCTTCGAAAGAAAAAAATGAACTGTATAAAGGATGGTTTCCAACCCAATACACCACCTCTGAGAACCTACAAGGTGTGAAAAGCAGAAGGCATGTCCAAACATTAAAAGGTTTTACCTACATGTAGAAGATCTGATGGGTCTGTCAAAAAACCCTCCCTGGATTCAGTTAGAGCTGATGGGGATGGAAGTGGTTAAAAGCTTCACTGGAGTTAAACAACCACCTTACAGAATTAGCCATGGCAGGAGTGCTACAGCCAGCTCATAGTTCATCTCTGCAGGGCAACAGATGAGAGGTTCAGTGGCATGTGTTGGTGGAAACAAGTCACACAGCTCACATTCCTGCTCTGCTGATGGAGACACCACAGGACTGAGGGGAAGCAGAGAGTGATGGCTGCAAGGCAGAGCAGTGGGGAGTTCTCAATGGAAAGCAAAGGCCAAGGCAGAGGGAAGCTTGCAACAACAAAAACCAAACTGCAGTTTGAGAACTAAAGTTGTGTAGCAGCATTTGAGAACCAGTCTCTATTCCTGTCCTTCAGAAAGCATAAATATCTCAAGGCAGAACTGATCAGTAATGGGCCAGAAAGTATCTCAGTGAGATGTCTTTCAGGAAATAACAGTGATGGCTAACATGAAATGGTGCCTGTCTGTATCTGTAGAGGGCAAATTGTTTCCTAGGCTACATAAAAGGGAGTGTGGGCAGCAGGGCAAGAGGGAGGATTCTGCCCCTTGGCTCTGCTCTGACCTCACCTCCAATCCTGCCTCCAGGGCTGCTGTCCCCAGCAGAAGGAGGACACAGAGCTGCTGGAGGGAGGCCAGAGGAGGGTCACAAAGATGCTGCAAGGGCTGGGGCAGCTCTGCTGTGAGCACAGGCTGAGGGAGCTGGGGGGGTGCAGCCTGCAGAGGAGGAGGCTCCAGGGGCACCTCAGAGCTGCCTGCCAAGAGCTGAAGGGAGCCTGCAGGAAGGCTGCAGAGGGACTTTGCATCAGGGGGGCTAGAGACAGCCCAAGGGGCAATGGTTTGGAGCTGAGGCAGAGCAGGCTGAGAGTGGAGCTGAGGAAGAAGTTGTTGAGTGTGAGGGTGCTGAGAGTGTGGCACAGGCTGCCCAGGGAGGCTGTGGCTGCCTCCTTGCTGGGGGTGCTGCAGGCCAGGCTGGCTGAGGCCTTGAGCAGCTGAGTGTAGCTGAGAGGTGTCCCTGGGCATGGTGGGGAGGGTGGAGTGGGTCATCTCTGAGGTCCCTTCCAAGCTGAGCCATTGTGTGACTGTGATACACTGAAGTGCAGCCACCTCAAACTATGCCAGTGAGTGTCCTCACATCTCATTCACACTCCTCACACCAGCAGCTCTCTATGGAACCACTTGCCACGATGCAAACAGGAGCAAAACTGCATCTTTGGCAGTAACTCAGCAGGCACTCACCTCTCCTGATGTTGGCAGGCACTTGGCAGAGCAGAGTTGAGCCAAGGACAATGTAGTAGCCAAGGCCAAAGCAGTACTGCAGGACATGAATGACGCCATGGGAGAAGACGCTGGTCCAGAGGCACTCTGCCAGCCTTCGACAGCTATGCAGCCAAAGCAGCAGCAGAGCAAGGAGCACAGAGAAGTGCTCACTATCTGCTTACAGATGAAAAATAGCACTTTGAGACAGATAGAAACAATTGAACCCCCTTCCAGAAGCCTATGTTCTCCCCTCCTACCATAAAACCTTACCCTCGTTCACTGAGCTTTGTGTGTGTAGGGGGGAAATATTTGTGCACTTGAGGCACTGCTGACCACAGCAAGAGTCCTGGAAGGTGCTAATGACACTTTGTGCTAAAGGGTCTGCTGAAAGGCACTATATCCCAAATCAGAATGGTTTCTACCTTGAATAATGACAGAAGGGCTTAGTATTTATATAGCCAGCAGGGTGAAGGAAGTGATCCTGCCCCTCTACTCCACACTGGGGAGGCCCCACCTGGAGTGCTGCATCCAGTGCTGGAGCCCCTCCACAAGAGGGATGTGGAGGTGCTGGAAGGTGTCCAGAGAAGGGCCAGGAAGATGAGCAGAGGGCTGGAGCTGCTCTGCTGTGAGGAGAGATTGAGGCAGTTGGGGCTGTGCAGGTTGGAGAGGAGAAGGCTCCCAGGTGACCTTCTTGTGGCCTTGCAGGATCTGAAGGGGGCTACAAGAAAGCTGGGGAGGGACTTTTTAGGGTACTGAGTAGTGATAGGACTGGGGGAATGGAACCAAGCTAGAAATGGGGAGATTCAGACTGGAGGTTAGGAAGAAGTTGTTCAGCATGAGGGTGGTGAGAGCCTGGCAGGGGTTGCCCAGGGAGGTGGTGGAAGCCTGATCCCTGGAGGTGTTTAAGGCCAGGCTGGCTGAGGCTGTGGCCAGCCTGATCTAGTGTGAGGTGTCCCTGGGCATGGCAGGGGGGTTGGGACTGCATGATCCTTGTGGTCCCTTCCCACCCTGACTGATTCTGTGATTCTATTCCAGAGTCACTTGGAGTCTAGTTTAAAGGCTGCTGGTGAAGTTGCATGTGAAGAATACAAATTCAGCACAGGATGGTAGTGCTGCATCATTTCTAATGTTTACATGGCTGTATCATAACAGCTCAAATACTTGCCCAGGTCCTCACTCTGAGAATCCCTGCCAAGAGCATGCTGCATGTGCTGGATCCATGATGGGAGCGACCCTCCGAGAAACTCAGCTTGGAAAAGCCTGAGCAGCAGAAAGCCATTCCAGAGCACAGAAACCACATAGAAGTGAGTGAACCACCTGTGGGAGCAAAAAGGGTCTTCAGTAACGTGCTGATTGTTCCTTCTGTGGAATTGTAGCTGCAGGACATGGTGAGCACATTCCCTTCTGCTCCCTGTACCAGCAGGCAGCCAACTCAGGACTCCAGTGGTACCAGGCCTACCTAAGAGGAGAAAGTGTAAACCACATATTGCAAAGGCATTCCTCAGTGCTTCCAGCTAATTGTGACATGCACAACTTTTTCTTTCTCATTTACACCACTGAAAGCACATTCAAGTCCCTTGTCTTGGCATTTGCAGGCTGTTGCTCCTGGCAGCACCTCCAGTTTCCTCGGTTTTAGTGCCTGTTTAAAGCTCATAAATGACAAAAGCAGATCACAGAATCTCAGGATGTTAGAAGTTGGAAAGGACCTCCAGAGATCATCCAGTCCAACCCTCCTGCCAGAGCAGGATCAGCCAGGGTAGACTGCACAGGAGCACATCCAGGTGAGTTTGGAAAGTCTCCAGAGGAGACTCCACAACCTCTCTGGGCAGCCTGCTCCAGGGCTCTGCCACCCTCACTGCAAAGAAGTTTCTCCTCATGTTGAGCTGAAACCTTCTCTGTACCAGTTTGTAGCTGTTGCTCCTTGGCTTAGTGCTGCTGAGCACCCAAAAGAGCTTGGCCCCAGCCACTTGACACCCACCCCTCAGCTATTGATAGACATTGCTCAGATCTCCTCTCAGCCTTCTCTTCTCCAGATTAAACAGCCCCAGGGCTCTCAGTATCTCTCCATAGGGAGATGCTCAAGTCCCCAAATCATCCTCATGGCTCTCCACTGGACTCTCTCCAGCAGGTCTCTGTCTCTCTTGAATTGGGGAGACCAAAACTGGACGCAGATGGTAAAAGGCACCCAGAAGTAACTACTCAGCTGCAGACTAAAGTATCTCGTCCCTCTCCAGACTTGAGGTCTGCAACAATCATCCAGGAGAATAAGGAGAAACCACCACCACCACTGGGTGATTAGGAGGCAAGCCCACATGAGCTGATGTTATTATGAAGGTACAGCACACATCACTGAAATGCAAGACATTATGGTCAAGACAGGGAACTGGCTGGAGTTAAACAGCCTAGGGTACCCAGCTCAGGCTAGCTGATCCAGCATTGCCTTTTGCTTTTAGAACTGACAGTCCTCCTGGCCACAAATAAAGCCCAGGGCCTCTGCAGCAGATAAAATACATGCCACAGAAAGACCTTGGTGGCCTTGTCTTGGTGGCAGCTGTTGGCACAGAACTAGGACATAGCCACACACTCAGAGCACCTTGCATTTCTCTGGGAGTAAAGGGGTGCAACAGCCTTGCTCTGTGAAACCAAAAGCAGCAGGCCCTGCCCACAGCAGCTGAGGGATCTCTCAGCAGCAGGAGAGGCCAAATCAGACCCCACAGAGGAGCAATCCTGCACACCCCAGAGAACCTTGCCCCTCTGGCAATTGATCACTTCAGATGATCACTTCTCCTACCAAGCAGACAGCAACATTTGCTCTGCTGATCTGCAAGAGCAGAAGGAAAAAAATCCAGCCCCTCTCCTTTTATTTCTGCTTAGAAGACACACAGAACTTGGACCTCCATAAAAACTCACCACCAAGCTTCAAGCTCCTTCCCTGCTGACCTGTCATCCAGTAGGCTTCTGTCTCACCACAGAACTCTTGTCCAGGTTGGCTTTTGTACCAGCACACAACCGAATCCTGCCAGCTCAGCAGAGACATACTCTGTAAGCTTTTAGCAATTCCAACTACAGAGGGGATTTACCTGACCTCCAGAGGAGTCCAGCACTGCACTAAGTACCTGTGGTTGTGCCTCAGGAAGAAGAATGTTCCCTGTTTGCCAAACCAACCCCAAATGAATCACAACATTGGACCAGATGGAAAGGGAAAGTGAAAAACAAGCCCAGACTAGTGAAAAGACAGTGCTTGTTTGGAAACAAGATGTTTCCATAACACTGGAAACAGAAACAGCCTCAGTGGCTGCCTTCAGGACCTTCTCTATCCTCCCAGCTAGCAGGGTCACAGATTCACTACTCTGGCAGAACTGCTCTGTGGATGTGGAGAGCTCAAGACCACCTTCCTGCAAAAGCCACGAGGCTCTTCAGACACCATCTTTCCCAGGAAGGGGTGGTGGGAAACTTCTGTTAGGAGAAGGCAACTCAAACAAGAACCTTCCTCAAGGAATTGGCACTTTGCAGTACCTTGCAATTAGGACAAAGCCTTTAGGAGCCCTTATTTTTGCTGAGGGTACTGCAGGGGTTAAACACTTCCCTAGGTACTTTCTGTAACTGGTCACATGCAGAGAGTGGTGATCAAGGGCACAATGTCCACCTGCAGACCAGTGACAAGTGGCATCCCTCAGGGGTCAGTGCTGGCACCAGTGCTGTTTGACATCTTTGTCAGTGCCATGGACAGAGGAATCAGTGCAGCCTCAGCAAGTGTGCAGCTGGCACCAAGCTGTGTGGCACAGTCACTTGCTAGAGGGCAGGGATCCATCCAGAGGGACCTGCACAGGCTGCAGAGCTGTGCCCAGGCCAACCTCAGGACATTCAACAAGGCCAAGTGGAAGGTCCTGCACCTGGGTAGGCACAATGCCAAGCACAGTTCCAGGCTGGGTGGGGAATGGCTGAGAGCAGCCCTGAGGAACAGGCCCTGGGGGTCTGGGGTGAGGAAAAGCTCAAGATGAGGCTGCAGTGTTCATGCAGCCCAGACAGCAACTGTGTGCTGGGCTGCAGCAAGAGCAGTGTGGGCAGCAGGGCAAGGGAGGGGATTCTGCCCCTTTGCTCTGCTCTCCTCAGACCCCAGCTGCAGTCCTGTGTGCAGTTCTGGAGCCCCCAGCACAGGAAGGACATGGAAGTGTTGGAGCCAGTGCAGAGGAGGCCACCAAGATGCTGAGAGGGCTGCAGCAGCTCTGCTGTGAGGACAGGCTGAGAGAGTTGGGGCTCTGCAGCCTGGAGAAGAGAAGGCTTCCAGGAGACCTTGGAGTGGCCTTCCAGGATCTGAAGGGGGCTCCAGGAAGGCTGGGGAGGGACTATTGACAAGGTCTGGCAATGCCAGGACAAGGGGCAATGGGTTTGAAGTGGCAGAGGGGAGATTGAAAGTGGATGTTAGGAGGAAGTTGTTTGCAGTGAGGGTGGTGAGACACTGGCACAGGTTGCCCAGGGAGGTTGTGGAGCACAGAAGCACTCAATGTGATCAAAGATCACATTGGGTGATTTTGTGCTCCACAACCTCCCTGGAGGTGTTTAAGGCCAGGCTGGATGAGACCTTGAGTGACCTGTGCTAGTGGTCGGTGTCCCTGCTTATGGCAGGGGGTTGGAACTGGCTGAGCTCTCAGGTCCCTCCCAACCTAAGCCATTCGATGATGTCCCTAAGCACTCCAGTCCGCATGCACCTCACCGGTTAGCCAGGGCTCCTGAAAAACGATGGGGAACAGCTTGGCAAGCTCACCTCTTGGGCACCTGGAGCCGGTGCAGCCAGGCCGGCTGCCGCCCCACAACGCGCTTCGTCTTCCCGTAGCGGATGAGATCCTGCAAGAAGCCGCAGACCACGCCGCCGCCATCGCCATCATCAGCACCGTCTCCGGGCCGCCGCCGCCGTACCGGGGCCCGCCACAGCAGCAGTGCCGCCAGGAAGGCGGCGGCCAGCAGGGCCCAGGCGGCCGCCAGCAATGCCGGCATGGCCCCGGCCGCGGACCGCCCCGCTCCGCCCACGGAGGGCGGATGGGGCCTGGCAGCGGCGGTGACGGCTGCGCCGCCTCTGCCTGCGCCCTGCCGGGGCTCGGAGGGAGCCGGGCAGAGCGCAGCTGCGGTGGCTGCACTGGCTGCACTGTCTCTTCCCGCACCGGGGCAGAACGTGGAGCCGCCCGGGTTTGGAGGCAGCCGGTGGCCGCCGCTACGGTGGCTGCGCTGCCTCTTCTCGCACTGGGAAGAGCATGGAGCCGCCGGGCTTTGGAGGCAGCTGGGGGCCGCCACAGCTGCGCTACCTCCTTCCGCACCTGGGAAAAGCATGGAGCCCTGGGGTGTGAAGGGAGCCGAGTGCCGCCGCAGCTGCCTCTTCCCGCACCGGGCAGAGTGTGGTCCGCCTTGCCGGGCCGGGGAGCCGCCGGGATTTGAAGGGAGCCGGGGTAAGCCGCAGCTGCGGTGGTTGCGCTGCCCCCGCAGCCGCGCCCGAGCAGCGCGGGGTCGGCATCGGTGCTGGTTACCTTCGCAACCCCCTTATGGCTTCTCGATGGGATCCAGAGGCGGTGAGGAAGCTGCTGCAGGGAGACGAAGCTGCTGGTTCTGCTGTGGTCTTCTCCAGTAGCCCAGAAGGGAATTAGCCACGGCCGCCGGGAGTCGCACCGGCTTCGCGTCTCGGCGCTCGGCTCGGTTCCGTGCTTAGCCGCCAGCCACCTCCCGCCTGTGTTTAATATCTGTGCGGGGTCCCAAGGTCGGAGCTTTACTCCAGTCGGACTACAGGTTTTGGCATGACAGGAAAGCCTTTTCTTTTGCCAAACCCGCTTGGCACCAGAGGGGGACGGCTCCCTCTGACTCCCCGTGAAAGTTGTCCTGTCCCCATTCCTCTTCAGGCACGTGCAGGGATGCAGATCAAACCTTCCCTTCATCAGAGAAGTCTGATGTTTCCTGCCAGGTGACCTGACCAAATACCATGCAGTCTCCTCACTGCCTCTGAGGAGATAATGAAAGGTGCTTCAAGCTTATAATAACATAGATAAGAAAAATAAGGATGCTTAGCCTGGGCATGGTAGTGCTAGAACTTAGTAGTGTGTGGTGGCTTGAGCCTGGCTGGTCACCAGGTGCCCACCAAAGCCACTCTGTCGCTCTTCAGCTCACCCAGTCCAAGCCTCCACCCAGCACTGCAGGCTCAGCACCAAACCATGTCCCTAAGTGCCAGCTCCACAGGCTGCTGGAACACCCCCGGGGATGGTGACTGCAGCACTGCCCTGGACAGACCATTCCAGTGTCTGAGAACCCTCTCTGGGAAGAAATATTTCCTAGCATCCAGCCTGAGCCTCCCCTGGGGCAGCTTGGAACCATCTCCTCTGCTCCTGTCCCTTGCCATCAAGACGCAGAGGCTGCCCCCTCCTCGCTCCAACCTCCCTGCAGGCAGCTGCAGAGAGCAATGAGCTCTGCCCTCAGCCTCCTCCTCTCCAGCCTGCATACCCCCAGCTGCTCCAGGCCCTTCTCCGGGCAGGCTCCAGCCCCTCAATGTCCTTCCTGCAGTGAGGGGCCCAGAGCTGAACACAGCACTCCAGGTGTGGCCTCACCAAACTCTTAAAGATGCCTCACCACCGTTTTTAAAGGTATTGATGACTTTGTCCCACATGGAGCTGAATTATGTCTTCAACCCTTCAACTGCATCCCTACCAATTGCCAAGCCCATACAGCACTTTCCAAACCAGGGGCTTAGACCCTCCCTAAATTGCTCTGACACCTGTGACTATGTTAATCTCTCCTTAGAGTGAACCCTGCAAAGCAGCACATGCTCAGCTGAAGCACTCAGGACATCAGTACCATTGCTTTGGGGAAACATCGTTGGGAGTTCACACCTTCTCTTGGTAGCTCTTCAGTTACAACTGCAAAATGGATCCAAATAAATATTTTAAAGGCAATTTAATGTATGTCAGGTTTTGGAGCTCAGTCAAATTCTGTTGGTTCAGTGTAATTGAATCCTAACTCTGGTTCTGGGATTTTGTGGCTAATTGCTTTGGGTAATTAGCAGAAGATCAAGGTAGCAAGCGAGTGAGTGGACATATGGGGAGAGTGGGAGGGAGGAACAGGTGATGTGCAGGTAATCCCACATTTGACCCTGACCCTAACCTAACACCTAACCCTAATCCTAACCCTAACCTTTACAATGATCCTGACCTTAATCCTAACCTAACCCCTAACTGTAACTCTGATCCTGACCCTAACCTAACCCCTAACTCTAACCTTGAGGTGGGTGTTAGTCTCTTCCCTTAGTNCAGCAATGGGGATCAATGTGTGCAGGGTGAGTGCCAGGAGGCTGGAGCCAGGCTCTGCTGGGTGATGCCCAGGGACAGCACAAGGGGCACTGGGTGCAAGCTGAGCCATAGGAAGTTTCATTTAAATGTGAGGATTTGTTTTCCCGTGTGAGGGTGCCAGAACCCTGGCACAGGCTGCCCAGGGGTATTGTGGAGTCTCCCTCTCAGGAGATACTCAAACCCACCTGGATGTGTTCCTGTGTGATCTGCTCTGGGTGCTGCTGCTCTGGCAGGGGGCTTGGCCTGGCTGAGCTTTGGACGTCCCTTCCAGCCCCTGACATTCTGCGGTTCTGTGAGGGGCACGGCGCACACCAGACTTTAGGTGGAGTTAGAGAACGGTTGGAGTTGACCATCCTAAGGCTCTTTTACACGCGCAAGTGTTCCGTGGTTCTCCCTGGGCCCCACGGAGCCGGGCCCTGACCGTCCGTGCCACATCACATCCCGCACCTTGGGCGAGCCTCTTGCCCCGCCTCAGGCTCCCTCTAGGTGGCGCCAGCGCTCCGCCGTTCCCCGCAGCCGCCCGCCCTGCGCTGGGCTCCGGCGCTGCTGCCCAGGAGAGCCCGGGGGGGCCCGCAGCATCCTGCGAGCATCCTGCGAGCATCCTGCCACCAGCAGCGCTGCGACACTCGCAGCTCACAGTCCCTCCCGGCGGTAGCTGTTGGTCAATAGCCGATCCCATTTGTAGGCTTCGTAATGTGGCAATTGCAGGCGTTTGTGGCTGCGTGTGAGCCTTGCGTGGCAAAGAGTTCTTCTTCCATCACGGTGGGTGGAGGAGTTCTGCTTGTCTAACTTTACCCATCTGAAAATTAAGTATCTAGTAGAAACGATTAGGTGGCTTCCTAAAATAGGTGCTTCCAGAGTGCCAGGTTTTTAGTTCTTAGCCACAGATGTCTCAGCTGTGGAGCTGCAACGTCCTCCCTGACCAAAAGAGGATCTTAGAGGATCTGGAATAAAAAATGAGTACAGATTATTGATGCGTCTAGATCCAGAGTTGGTCCAATGAGTGCCAAAGAGGCTATCACAGAGGGAACCCCCCACTTTTTCACAAAGGCTTGGGCCATGTAAGAGCTGTCTGTAAATGTGACTGCCTCATGTTTTCTCCCTGTTAAAGAAGACCTGTCTGGACCTGCTATGAGCCATTGCTTACAAGAGAATTTGTTCACCAAGGGGAGTGAAGGGAGTGCTTGAAAAGATGCAGTGCAAAAGTTTGGGGGAAAGGTTAAAGCTTGGCTAAGTCATAGAGAAAGTGCTGGAGAGGACAGATGAGATCTCCAGTTGAGGTGTCCCAAAGGTGGACTCGTGTGTGCCACAGTGGACCATAACCTCTGACAGCACTTTGTGAAATGCTGTAGGATGCAGGAGAGCAAAGGTCTGCTGTGGAAATTTCCAGCTCAGACCATCACAATATGCAGAGGAGTTGTCTGTGTGAGGGACAAAATTTAGCATCATTTGCTGACCAGCCCCCAGCAGATTTCACTGCAACTCTGGGCTTAACAGATCCTCACCCACTGATTTGATGTAGTGGACTTGGTTATTTTATTTAATTTATGAGGGAGAATTGGGAAATTATTCAGTTACTCAGAGAGTTTTTGCTGCTTGTTTTGGTCAATTTTTTTCTCTTTTGTTGTTTTTCTTTTTTGATTGTTGTTTTATTTTTTCTTTTTATTTTTGTTTTAATTTTTGTTTTATTTTTGTTTTATCTTTGTTTTTATTTTTGCTTTATTTTTGTTTTTGTTTTTAGTTTTATTTGGTTTTGGTTTTATTTTTTGTTTTGGATTTTTGTTTTTTGTTTTGTTTTGGTTTTTGTTTTTTATTTTGGGTTTTTTGTTTGTTTTTGGCTTTTTTTGATTTTGCTTTGGTTGTGGTTTTTTGTTTTTGGTTTTGTGTGTTTGTTTTTGTTTTCCCCCAGTGAAGATTTTAATTTGGTAATGAAGCCCCAAATAAAACAAAAAAGCTTTGTGAGTAAAATAGCTACAGGTGGGTTTCTTGTGAATTTCAATGTGAATTTAGCATGGAGGCCACCCTGAAAGCACAGAGGCCATAACCTTTCAGACCTTCATGAATGTGCTTAAAGCCAATATGAGTGAGGGCTCCAAAATGTAGATGCTCAGTTATGGGACATGATAGAATCACAGAATCAGGCAGGGTTGAAAGAGACCACAAGGAGCATCCAGTCCCAACCCCCCTGCCATGCCCAGGGACACCTCACACTAGATCAGCCTGGCCACAGCCTCATCCAGCCTGGCCTTAAACACCTCCAGGGATGAGGCTTCCACCACCGCCCTGGGCAACCCCTGCCAGGCTCTCACCACCCTCATGCCGAACAACTTCCTCCTCATCTCCACGCTGACTCTACCCATTTCTAGCTCATCTATGTTAGTTAAGTTGATCAGTACCAGTGGGTCTAGAAGCATTTAATTGTTAAAGCATTCCTTGATTCAGGCAGTTGGAGTGTTGGGGTAAAACCACACAGTTCTGTGATTTGTGGGAAAACAAACCAGGGGAGCCAGCAGCATGCCACATGCTGAAGGCTGAAATGCAAGCCTGTGCTCTACTGGTTTTAATCACTGGAAGATAATCCTGAGATACTGGGGCCTAGAAAGCATAAATCACAGAGCAGACAGAAAGGAGCTGCTTAGAGATGTGAGAAACTCCTGCTGAAATGCATTTTCCCCCCCACATTCAAGGATGACTGCGTGCCCTTGGCTTTCAAATGAGCAAATGTGAGTGTTTCCACTGGCTGATGGAAAGCAGGAGCCACTCTGATAAGATGAGAGCTCCTGTGTAGGGCTGGGGATAAACACTGTTGTGTGTGCACAGCTCTTTATGCAGAACTCATAAACACCAATCTATAGCCTCAGGATGGGGCTTGTGCAGCTCTTGGAGGGCTGATAGTAAGATGTTTGATTTAGTCACTACTCAGCTTTTTGTCACAGGATCATAGAATTGTAGAATAGAATCACAGAATCATAGAACCATAGAGCTGTAATCACAGAATCATAGAACCACAGAATCAGAATCACAGAACCACAGCCATNCCTTCCCTGGCCCTGCTGCCCACACTGCTCTTGCTGCAGCCCAGGCTCTGGTTGCTCTCTGGGCTGCCAGAGCACACTGACAGCTCACACTGAGCTTCTCTTCCACCAGCACCCCCAAGTCCCTCTCTCAGGGCTGCTCTGAAGCCAGGCACTGCCCAGCCTATATTGGTGCTTCCCTGAGTTTTCACTGATCACAGCCAGAAGGTATCTTGCCAAGGTAGCTGACCTGGCATCTGAGCCAGTTTGGAGTTTCACCCTGGGAATAAAGGCAGCTTGCTTTATCCCAGCTGGTGTGAGGTGGCATCGACTGCAGGCTGGGCAGGTGCTGAGAGGGCCAGGTCTGGCCAAATTGTTTGCTATAGGAACCTGCATTTGGATTTAAAAGAAAAAAAAACCCTCTCATTATCCAAGGAGATTTGTAAGGGAGGAAACTACCTCAAGTTCAGCTCTATCACTTGAATCGTTTTGATTGGCTGGGAAGAGCCATGAAAAATACATAAGATTATAGATGAGTTGTGGTTAAAAATGAGAGCAGGCAGCATGACTTAAAATTCTGAGAGGTGAATCATTAATGCTTTCTTTGTCAAAGGCCACCACTCCCTGGTAGAACCCCAGGGCTTGGCCCAAGCACAATTCAGACCCTTAATAGCAGCAAATAATTGTCTGTCTCTGCTCCAAAGCCCCCAAAGGGCTTGCCCACCTGTCTCTGCTTTCTGCATACTGCTTTCTGCTAGCTCAGAAGCAGACCAGAAGAGATCTGCTTACAAAACTGATTGGGTTTGGTTTTTTTTTAACCTGGAACAGGCAGACTGCATTCAGGCATGGGTTCAAAATAAAAAAAGGCTTTTCCCTGAGAATCCTCTTGAAGCTTTCAGACTCAAACAGAAGAATTAAGAGTTGAGGGGCACTGGCTGCCTGCCAGAGGAGAGAGAGCAGTGCTGATAAAAGCTGCGGAGGGCACTTAGGTTGAACAGGGCTATCAGCTGGAGAGGGAAAATCCTGAGCAAACTTGGCAGGCAATGAGGAAGGTAAGAGCAAGATTTGTAGTTCACACTTGGGAAGGGGCAACATTTCCTCAAGGATACAAAGCCCCTGAGTGCACTGCTGTGGGCACTGCTGTGGGCACTGCTGTGTACACTGTTGTGGGCAGTGCTATGTCCACTGCTATGTCCACTGCTGTGAGCACTGCTGTGTGCACTGCTGTGTGCATTCCATAGGAGCAGATGGCACTGGTACCCCCCAGGGGCTGTGAGCAGGGGGCATGTTAATGCAGCTGAGAGCTGCTTCATAAGAGCCACCTGGGACACAAAAAGGAGTGTGGGTCACAACTGCTGTGCTCTGAGGCTCCAGAAGTTATTCCAGCAAGATGAAAGTTGCTTAAAAATGTTCTGAAGATAAATACTTGATCTGCCTCAGAGCTGCCTGCCAAGAGCTGAAGGGAGCCTGCAGGAAGGCTGCAGAGGGACTTTGCACGAGGGGGGCTAGAGACAGCCCAAGGGGCAATGGTTTGGAGCTGAGGCAGAGCAGGCTGAGAGTGGAGCTGAGGCAGAAGTTGTGGAGTGTGAGGGTGGTGAGAGTCTGGCACAGGCTGCCCAGGGAGGCTGTGGCTGCCTCCTTGCTGGAGGGATTCAGGGCCAAGTTGGATGGAGCCTTGAGCAATGTGTTCTCAGGCTCAAAGGATGGGTTGGAAGGGACCCAAAGAGAGCATCCAGTCCAACCCCCCTGCCACAGCAGGACCAGACAATCCAGCTCAGGGCACACAGGAACACATCCAGACAGGCCTGGAAAGGCTCCACAGAAGGAGACTCCACAGCCTCTCTGGGCAGCCTGTGCCAGGGCTCTGGGACCCT